>JAXIVJ010003260.1:0-96513 GCA_036785665.1 Chirona hameri | reverse complement strand
ATTATTTAGCTGATATCAATTTTTCCAAGTTCTTCAAATATTTTTAGCATATATTATTTTGATACCGGACCATAAATGATTACTAGCACCCCACGATTAATTAACTATGTATCGCGTTTTCAGATGATAGACGTTTTAGAATTAGCATATCACAGCTTCTGTATGTACATACCTATAATCTTGGAACTTGGTGCGTTGACCAGGAATTAGACATAAAGACATAAATAAAGACATGAATTTTCAGTATAACAAAGAGCCTCATGGACCCGTCCTGGGTTGTACGGCACACATGTGACAACGGACATGAACGGCCACATACATTGCCTCGCAGGGCACCATATCATATAATACACACTAACCATTTTCAGACTTTAACATCCAGTACATATACATCGTTAACACTACATCGTACTGCACACACGAACCTGATTGTAAATTGTTCCAATGGCTCACAGCCCTTCTACTGAAAAACGACTGTCTTAATCTAGTCCTGCTTTGTTTAACAATAAGTTTATACTGATGGCCTCGCCCTCTTTTCTCCCTATCAAAATCAAACAAGTTCTTTAAATACCCAATCTGTTGACCATTTACAAATTTAAAAACTTCAATGAGATCCCCCTCAATCTTCTGTATTTAAGTGAGAACATATCCAATGTTTTAAGCCTATCCTCATATTCTAAATTACTAATACCGTTAACCATTTCGTTGCCCGTTTTTGTACCCTTTCTAGTAACCAACAATCTTTCTCATACGTTGGAGACCAAGCTTGAACACAGTACTCTAAATGTGGTCTAACAAATGCACAAGAAAGTTTAGTTATCACTTCATGATTTTTATAAAAAAACATTCGTGTAAATGGCACCAAGCATCCTTAGCGCCTTTTTTTCTAGCTTTGGTTACCTGGTCAGATGCAGACAGCTTACTGTTAACTATTACCCCTAGGTCCCTTTCCATTACCGTCTGTGACATCTCCTATCCCCCCATTTCGTACGAAGTTCTTTTTACTCGGCCGACATGCATAACTTTACATTTGTTAATATTAAATTCCATTTGCCATGTTTCTGACCATTCAACCAACCTATCCAGATCCGACTGGAAAAGATCCTGCTCGTTATCTCTCCTAATAACCCTGGAAACTTTAAGATCGTCAGCAAATTTTAACACTTTACTGTATACACCATTCTCGATTGTATTTATGAATATTAAAAAACTATGGGTCTAAAACTGAACCTTGAGGCACCCCACTACGCACATCTCTCCATTCAGATTTAACCCCATTTAGTAAAACTCTTTGCTGCCGTCCTGAGAGCCAAAACTCGATCCAATCAAGCGCCTTGCCGCTTATTCCGTGTTTTTTCAGTTGTAATCCTAATCTTTTATGGGGAACCGTATCAAAAGCTTTACTAAAATCAAGATACGCTACATCAAGATGTTCACCCCTATCAAAACTATCGGTTGCCACATCCAAAACTGCAGAAGGTTGGTCAAGCACGAATAACCCTTCCTGAAGCCATGCTGAGTGTCCCTAATTATTTTAAATTCATCCAAATATTCTACTATTTGATCTTTAATGATTGATTCCAGTACTTTGCAAACTAAGTAGGTAAGACTAACAGGTCTATAATTTTCTACCTTACTTTTATCCCCCTCTTTAAATATAGGCACCACGTTTGCACTCTTCCAGTCAAGTGGAATCTTTGTTTCTTTTAGTGATCTGGAAAATATTATAGCCAAAGAATAGATATCTCTCTTCCACATTCTTTTAAAACCCTTGCATATATAGTATCTGGTCCTTCCGCTTTATTATATTTGATCTTTTTTAAATATGCTCTAACTAAATCACTACTTATATTGCCCAGCTCTCCCAAAGTATCCTCCGTTACTGGCGGAGGATGAAGTAATGCGATACCACTTTGGTCTTCGATTGTAAAAACGGAACTGGAAATTATTACTCAATAATTCCACCATTTTGTTATCTTTACTTACCAACATATAATCTACTTTAAGTGGACAAATATTTTTTGAAACGTTATTCATTTTGTAAAAACTAAAAAATATCTTACTGTCGGCAATGCAGTTCCTTGCCAAGTCTATTTCCTTTATTCTTTTGGCTGCCCTGACTCTTCTCTTAACCTCGTCTCTACTTTTTTGGTAACTTCTCTTATGTGACTCAATTGGTGATCCCTTCATTTTCTTAAATGCAGCTCTTTTCGTTTTAGTTTTATTAGAAGAAGAAACGAGTATGCAAGGCAAAGTTTGAATGTTGCGGTGGGTAGAGGTAAAATACCGAATAAAGTCGAAATATTTCGTTATAATTTTGTAATTGATATAAACACGCAAGTTATTATTATGAGTTACTATACATTATACACGCGCCCCGCTTATTATTATACACGCGCACTGCTTATTATTATACACGCGCACTGCTGATTTCCGCCCCTTCCGGGTTTTCATGAATAACGGGAACACAGCAGCGCGCAGCGCCGCCAAATTTGGCACAGTTGTTTTGGCATCAATTACCCACATGGTGTGAAATTCTTGACATCAGGTCAACTCAGGTCAGGTCACCAGGTTAAGTCAAATGACCCCACCTTCAAAAAAAGTTTGCAGTCGTGCCACAGCCGAAGTGATTGACTAAACGGTTTGAAACTCTCAGGATGTCATAAGGTGATAAGTATCTACAATTGGTTTATCTCGTTTTTTGTTTACATCGGTGACCTAAGTTCAGGTTGATTTAGTAGCCTCCCCATTATAAGTCAATGGGAAAAATGGAAACACGCATAAATCCATAGGAAATGGCAAAATTAGACCAGTTTTCACCAGATCCACCACTCCTGTGCTAAATGCAAAGCCCTATGTCAAATTTATGTTCTTTGACTTCTACGAGGTCAACTCAGGTGACCCCAGGTCACGTATGATTTTTATTCAATACTTCTTTACCAAATCAAGGTAGATAAATTATGTTTTCACCCTTGTATTTGGCTTGTCGAGACGAATCAAATGATGTAAGATTTTACCTTTACCTCACCTTGACCTGACCTCAGGTAAGGTCATTTTTTTGTGTATGACCTAACTATGTCACCTTAAATTTCATTCGATGCGTCTCGACGAGACAAACACAATAGTGAAATATGTTTTACTCTATCATGCTTTTGTCAAAAGTGATTCCTTAAAAAACAATTCGTCTATTTTTAGAATGTTTCAAATTCATTGGCTTCTGCTGACCTAACTATTAACATTAGGTCAATTTTGATGAGACCTGTCACCTTTCCCTGTCTAACCACTGTCCCTGTCTATGCCTCTGTTCTTGTCCTGTCCTTATCGATATGTAGACGGTTTTGTTAAAGGGAATGTTTCACCTTTCTGAAAGTTGTCAAATATGCGCTGGTTGTAGTCGACAATATGAAGTAAGTGCTGCTGAAAACAATGGTACTATTTTTTTCTTGAAAAGTCACGTATCTTTATACAAATTAAGTTGTTAAATTTGGGATGATGACATCATTATTGAGCTATAGAGAGCTATAGTGAAAACCTTTAAGCCCAGGCTACACTATGCACCCCGGATGGATGGACTTGGCAGCTTGCGACAGTCTGTCGGACCTCACCGGTGTGGCGGTCAGATAGTGTAGCGTTACGTGTTTATAAGGATAGGTGGTCTAATGTAAGCCCAAGGGCTTTTGCACCGATCCTTTTGCCTTGACGTGTACAAATGTATCCACCCTTAATTTCATGTCAAGGCAAACAAATATATGATGATGCTGGTGATGATGATGCGTGATTTGTCAAGGAAATCACGCGCGTGTTCTCCGTGTTTGCAGAACTTCCTTGACGTCCGGGATCTGCCGGTCAAGCAAATCACGCTAGGAAAATGGATAAACCACTGCATTTTTTAAATCGATAAACCATTGCAGTTTAGGTCTAGTACAGACCACAATACGCGAAATCAAGCAAAATGATAAAAACCCTACAACACGCAATCTCGGAAAACACAAGTTCAGAATTTTGAACTTTTCATCGTTCTGTCCGTGACGTGTCTGCGGAATTTCCTTGACGTTTCATCCGGGATCTGCGTGATATACCAGTGTAGCTCACCCAATGCATTTACTATCAGCTGAGCTTGCTCTGTCACGCAAATCCCGACAATACGGATAACACGCACGTGATTTTCAGGAAATCACGCATAGTGTAGCCTGGGCTTTACACTATTATGATATGGCACAACCGCTCCAGACAATTCTGGCGACTTAAATACAAACATTGTGGAACTGTGTCTTCTCCCGGACTGAACACAATGACGAGTGCGAGGCATTGCGATAGCTCAGTATTTATTTAAAAAAAACATAACTGAGACTTCAAACAACGCGAAAAACTTCAACTTGGACCGCAACCTATCGCGTTGGCCGTTGTTTACATCGTACTCGGTAATCTAGCCAAGGTTCGAGAAATACAGGTCGTCTGACTTCCAGGACCAACAATCTGAAGTGGCTGTCAGCCAATCAGCGGCGACACTAGCCTAGACCCCATTTGGCAAATTCGGAATTCGATTGCTTAAAAACGGACAAGTTTTGGGGAAAATTACCTTAATAATTTAGACATTTCAATAACGGCCAAAGATATTGTCGAGCTCAGTTCAAAATCAATACAAAGGTGAAACATTCACTTTAAGGACACCCATATTATAGCCGAAATGTGACCTTTGGTAATCTCTGGTGACCTCAATATTGACTTGACCTAAACAATGACCGGCGTACTTTTGATAGAGCTTGTCTCGAGTTATCCAGCGCCGTTTTCCGCTTATCAATACGCCGTGTGGTTTTTGAAATCTTAGGGGGCGGCTATCTGCCTCCCCTGGCAGTTTGTGGTTGGCGCGAACCCCGGCAGTGGACGGGTTGATGCTTGTTTTATTATTACTAAAATATCACCCGTCTGTTCTGCCCTGCCTCTGCCCTGTCCTGCCTCACCATCTGTCTTGTCCTGCCCCACCATCTGTCTTGCCCTGCCCCACCATCTGTCTTGCCCTGCCCCACCTCTGTCTTGCCCTGCCCTGCCTTGCCTTGCTCTGCCCTGTCCTGCCCTGCCTTGCCCTGTCCTGCCCTGCCTTGCCCTGTCCTGTCCTGTCCTGTCCTCTTCTGCCCTGCCCTGCCCTGCCCTGCCCTGCCCTGCCCTGTCCTGTCCTGTCCTGTCCTGTCCTGCCCTGCCTTGCCCTGTCCTGTCCTGTCCTGTCCTGTCCTGTCCTGTCCTGTCCTGCCCTGCCTTGCCCTGTCCTGTCCTGTCCTGTCCTGTCCTGTCCTGCCATGCCTTGCCCTGTCCTGTCCTGTCCTGTCCTGTCCTGCCATGCCTTGCCCTGTCCTGTCCTGTCCTGTCCTGTCCTGTCCTGCCATGCCTTGCCCTGTCCTGTTCTGTCATGCTCCGCCCTACCCTGCCCCGCCCTGCTTGGCCCTGCTCTGCCCGTTGCCGCCGCCCTGTCCTGCCCCGCCCAGTGGCACCGGCACAGCTGTTGCATTGGCTTGCTCTCGGTTAGATAAGTCAAGTTAGATTACCCGATACTGAGCGAAAGTTTCTGTCAAATTGGCGAATATTATGTTCATGACTAGATAGTATAGTTTGACTAGCAATATAGGCTAACGTGACTAAAATTTGCCTTGGTCGACGTAGGAAACTGTTCCATATGTGCGGCAGCGGCCGGAATCCACAATTTTGGCAAAACAGCACCAGTACAATTTTGACGGTGGCTTAAATTTGAGGGGTGGCAATGCACCCCAGTGTCACGGCAGGGGTGGCAGTCCGCCACTCCTGCCCTTATGGTGTCGCCGCCATTGCAATCCCGTAACGTGAGTTTCATTCTCAGCCGAGTTTCATTCTCTGGGTACCATGCGAGAGACTGTGCGTCGTGGTTAACCTTCCGTGTAATCAGCAAGATGACCCTATCGGGTTAATTTGGGGAGCACTTTGATGTGAGCAGGTTTGAAATTGGGTCTGCCAGAGTTCAAAGGGTGCCCAGTGATGCTGCAGACATTGCGTAACGTACGCTCAGAGAGCTACGGCGAACTGACTGATGTTATGAGGCTGATGTCATAAACCAGTACCGATACAACTACACACATACACTTGTGTATTTATGGCATGCGAAACAGCGGTTTGAAACTGGTTTGCTTAATATATCTGATGTTTGTTAGCCTTAAGAGCCCATGTTTTGCATTTCATTGTATGGCTCATCGCGGAGTCTGGCGGCAGGGGTGTCGATTGCGGTACAGGAACCATCGCTCGATTGCATTCAAGCATCAGGCCGCCACCGCATCCGCCATCGCGCGAGTGCGGAGTTTGTGTCTGCACGCGTGAGTGGTGATTTAAGTGGAACGATGGCTGTCCACTGTGCAAAGCTAAATAACAGCCTGATACTATCGGGAGAGAAGTGGCGCTTCCAAGAAATATTTTGCGTAACTCAATTTGTATTAAACTTGGATATGCTGTATCTTTATACGTAGGTTGCTGAAAGCATGTTGCCTCAATTGTGTGCTATTTTGAACTCTAGTTGTGAAGAGTTATTTATGTGTCCATTTTAGTTTCGTGGAGGCGCTTGGTCTGATTGATGGATTTTTTTTTTTGCATAGAAAGAGGAAAATAATAGACACATATTATTATCACAGTAAATAATAATTTAGACCAGAAAACGCTGCGTCAGGCTGGCGCATTGGGAAGATTGCTGCTTCCAGCGCACAATTCCCTGTATATAAGGTGTGGTCTAGTGACTAAGTATCCTTGGAGCCGTGTGAGCGTTCCATACGGCATACGCTACTAGCAGTTACGTTGTCGTAAAACCCCCAACAAGAGAAAAGGGTGCTGGTATGAATAATGCAAGACTTTGAAGATTTCAGACAGCCTGATACGTCTTAAACCTAACGCTTCATCTTTATTGCATAGTTTCATCTATAGTACAGCACATGGCAAGCTAGATCATCCAAGTGTTTGCGAACAAATGATGTCATAGCTCAAATGACTGGCAAAACACTCTTTTCGCTTTTATATGCGATCATTGTAGATGATATAGACGGTCAGTTAAGATGGTTTATTGCAATATTTTGCATTGACTGCATTTTGGGGCTGCTTGATGGCGAGGGTGATGTTCGTATATGGTCAATACAATTGGTTAGTGCCAAGGCTCTATAACAGCTATGCGGTTAGTGCTATGAGGAAGGGATGGAAAAAATAAAGGCCTGTGCCATTATCAGCCGTAATACTGTAGTTAGAAACGTTTTAATGACCAGTATTGGTTGGCTATTTACAATTTTGCAAACTAAGACAGTTTACAACACGTGTTGTAAAATGTTCGTATCTGGTAACCACCGTTGTCATTCTTGACGCGTGGAATGTGGATGGAACTTGTGATTGAAACTGTGCATCTCTTATCCCTTGCCGGCAAAAATTCCGAGAGCCGAATTGTCTGAAATCAGATTGGGTTGCAATGAAATAACAAAACTCTTTCCGATACAACACTGAGCAGATATCTTCATCATCAATGAAAAATACGCATGAATGGATACAATTTTTGCTGAAAAAGGGCATTCCATTCATCGAAGAAAATAAGCCATCAAACTTAAATATTTGGCTTTCATTGTGACCGTTTAACCCCCGGTACACCCAGTTTCATAGCATGGCCCCGAGAAGCCGACGGAATCCTCCAGCGCGCGTCCGCAATCATGGACCTTTCCGTCGGTCACGGTACAGACACGTCCTCGGTCACGGTACAGACGCATCCTCGGTCACGGTACAGACGCGTCCTCGGTACAGACTCCGGTCACGGTACAGACTACAGTCACGGTACAGACGCATCCTCGGTCACGGTACAGACGCGTCCACGGTACAGACTATGGTCACGGTACAGACGCATCCTCGGTCACGGTACAGACGCGTCCACGGTACAGACTATGGTCACGGTACAGACGCGTCCTCGGTCACGGTACAGACGCGTCCTCGGTACAGACTACAGTCACGGTACAGACGCATCCTCGGTACAGACCCGTCCTCGGTACAGACTACAGTCACGGTACAGACGCGTCCTCGGTCACGGTACAGACGCGTCCTCGGTACAGACTCCGGTCACGGTACAGACGCATCCTCGGTCACGGTACAGACGCGTCCTCGGTCACGGTACAGACGCGTCCTCGGTACAGACTACAGTCACGGTACAGACGCGTCCTCGGTACAGACTACGGTCACGGTACAGACGCGTCCTCGGTACATACTACAGTCACGGTACAGGCGCGTCCTCGGTCACGGTACAGACGCGTCCTCGGTACAGACTACAGTCACGGTACAGACGCGTCCTCGGTACAGACTACGGTCACGGTACAGACGCGTTCTCGGTACAGACTCCGGTCACGGTACAGACGCATCCTCGGTCACGGTACAGACGCGTCCTCGGTACAGACTATGATCACGGTACAGACGCATCCTCGGTCACGGTACAGACGCGTCCTCGGTACAGACTCCGGTTACGGTACAGACGCGTCCTCGGTACAGACTCCGGTCACGGTACAGACGCATCCTCGGTCACGGTACAGACGCATCCTCTGTCACGGTACAGACGCGTCCTCGGTACAGATTATGGTCACGGTACAGACGCGTCCTCGGTCACGGTACAGACGCGTCCTCGGTACAGACTACAGTCACGGTACAGACGCGTCCTCGGTACAGACTACGGTCACGGTACAGACGCGTCCTCGGTACAGACTACAGTCACGGTACAGGCGCGTCCTCGGTCACGGTACAGACGCGTCCACGGTACAGACTACAGTCACGGTACAGACGCGTCCTCGGTACAGACTCCGGTTACGGTACAGACACGTCCTCGGTCACGGTACAGACGCGTCCTCGGTACAGACGCGTCCTCGGTACAGACTACAGTCACGGTACAGACGCGTCCACGCTACAGGCTACAGTCACGGTACAGACACGTCCTCGGTCACGGTACAGACGCGTCCTCGGTACAGACGCGTCCTCGGTACAGACTACAGTCACGGTACAGACGCGTCCTCGGTCACGGTACAGACGCGTCCTCGGTACAGACTACAGTCACGGTACAGACGTGTCCTCGGTACAGACGCGTCCTCGGTACAGACTACAATCACGGTACAGACGCGTCCTCGGTCGCGGTACAGACGCGTCCACGGTACAGACTACAGTCACGGTACAGACGCATCCTCGGTCACGGTACAGACGCGTCCACGGTACAGACTATGGTCACGGTACAGACGCGTCCTCGGTCGCGGTACAGACGCGTCCTCGGTACAGACTACAGTCACGGTACAGACGCGTCCTCGATACAGACTACAGACGCGTCCTCGGTACAGACTACAGTCACGGTACAGACGCGTCCTCGGTCACGGTACAGACGCGTCCTCGGTACAGACGCGTCCTCGGTACAGACTACAGTCACGGTACAGACGTGTCCTCGGTACAGACGCGTCCTCGGTACAGACTACGGTCACGGTACAGACGCGTCCTCGGTCGCGGTACAGACGCGTCCACGGTACAGACTATACACACACAATCTTGATAAACTCCAGACACATCCATCCGCAGAATCCGCTGGTGGCCGACGGCCCGTCCTTTCTTCACCGTCAAAGGCCGTGCCTGCCCTGTGCAGTGTGCGGGGCCGGATTTCACGCCGGCTCTGTTCGGTCGAATGTTCTCACGTTTCATCATTGCCCGTGTCAGTCGCGACGCGGCTGCGACACAAAGGTGCTCTGCGCCGCTGAATGGTGCGATGAGGTGGCACTGGCCGGCGGGGGGCAGCCGATCCTCTCTGGCGGGGCGCGCACACGGGCTGAGAGGCCTTTGTCGGCGTCGGCTGTGATCAGGGAGTCTCCTGCGTGGCTGCGGAGAGGGGGAGGCTCACAGATGGCTGGGTGAAGTGGAGTGGCTAGCTCAGGCGCAGAGGAGGTTTGTCACCTGATCGCATCGCTGCTGCGATATCAGCAACATGAGCTGGAGTTAATGATGAGTCATTGTCGGTAATTGGTTTAATAAACTGCGAAACTACATGGCAGTTACCTAGATAGGACTATGCTAAAGCCATTGCAGTCGTATGTGGGGTACCATGTTGCCATGATACGTTGTGTCTTAACGACCTGTCATATTTGTGTGATGTACGCAAACCACACATTCTTCATTGTGTCCCAATCGCGGCTTACTTATTCAGCAGACCGGTCCTGCTGGAATTTGATTGACTTGCGAATTCCGAAGTAAATGCCACATCAAAGCAGCTTCCTCTTCAGCTCATTTCACCTAATTATCAACCGTTAGAACATATTCATTTAGGATAAGTGATCTATCTCGAATTTCGCGAACATCCAGGGTTAAATATCAGGGGAGCTTATGACAGTCAGTGTCATACCATGAAAACGTCGCACCTTTTTAGTTCGTGGAAAATATATGGACAGTACGCTGGTTTAGCCTCTTTTTATTTTGTTTTCCGCATATGTTAATGGATATAAATCATATCTGCATATCACAGCACGTCCCTATTTGCATAACGTTTGCAATAGTATTAAGAACAACAGCAACAATTTAACACAGATGCATTCTCCGCACCATTGTTAACAGTATCAGTTGGTCTGAGACTCAGCAACCTGAGGCCGGACCTCCCGCAATGGTCGTTAAAGGATTTTCAGGTTTTCCCATAATTGACATGAACATGGGTTCTTCGTACGTATATTCATGGAACTGAAACGAAAACGTTGAGTCATTTTTCATGCCAAGCCACAAAAGAACCACACGAACCACCGACACAACAACGTGTCGAACACACCATCAACGTGTCGAACAACAAAAGAACCGCAAAACTAGAATCTGCCATGATGTAATTTCTCATTGGCTTTTCCACCTTAGGGATTGTCCCATGTCATCGACGGTTCTGGTGCCTTTTTCTGCATCTCCGTAAATAGTTTATAAATTGAGAAAATCTGGCTTAGTTTGGAGACACTTGACAATTGACATGGGGGTTTCCTATACCAGTACAACGCCAGTTTGGGCGATGACCGAGCGGGCGCGCACTGGTAAAGCTAAAACAGGTTTGAAATATGTAACGGTACGGGAGCACACGTGGTAGTAACACATATTCCTTTTAGTCCTTTTATTCCCCCATACAAATTACCAGGCCTCCATGCATGCCAACATAAAAATTAAGTTTGATTACATTGTACATGATCTCCCTTCTCGAATCCGCCAAAAGGGAGTATGTCCTGAGTGCTGCATGCTTCAGCGTATAAAAAACGAATGCTTAGATAAATCTTTATATATACATATATTGTACACCAGTTGTAATTTATTAGCTTCCGAAAAAATGTATGTATGGCTGGGTCGGGCCGGGTCGGGCCGGGTCAAATGCAAATTTGTCTAGTAAGTTGAGAAACCTCACGGACGCTTCGCGCCCGCTCGGTAATACACTTTTTTCAATTGTAAATATAACAGAGCCTCGCACCTTGAATGCAAGCTGCTCTGTTGGACCTGTGTGTGTGTGTAGGTCGAGTATCAGAGTGGCTCCTCTATTTCCCCGACTGAATCGATTCGCGGTCGATTTGAGTCGATTGCGGCCATTTGAGGCAGATAAGGGCAAAGGGTTGGGTGGATCGTACGATTCACTGTGGTCTACTGAATTTCACTTCACATTTCTATCGTCGAAGAGTTTTACTTTCGAATTATGGCTGAAAATCATGCCACAAAAACTGCTTGCGTAACCGCAGACACAAAAAATGACCCGTTCAAGCCAATAGAAGTAAATCGTAATTCTTAACCTGGCATTGACTGGGGTCTCAGCCGAACGCCATTGACGGGGGGGGGGGGGGGGCGTTAAACGCCCCCTGCCCCCTGGTTATCTTCCGAACCAATGATTGCAGTGAGACTCTCAAGGCGGCAATCGAAAGCTCTCAATGAGATGAATCTAAAACATACTAAAAAATGTCAAAGTGAGGTCAAATGTCAGGTCATGGTCAGGTCAAGGGTCAAAATCGACGTATTTGAGCTTATGGGTCATATTTCCCATCCAAAGCCTTCAATTATAACCATGATCACCCAAAGTACTGTCAAATGTATGATACACATCCCGCATGACCTAAAGTGAGATTGTTGGTCAAGGTCAAGGTCAAGGTCAGGTCACAGAAGCGTCACTATGCTTAAAATATCTACGAAAGTCATGCAACACATGTTTTATGAGTTATTTTCCACGTAGAATTCGATAATGATAGTCATTTTACCACCTGACTTCATTTACGTGAAGTTAATGTCAAGTTCAGGTCAAGTTCAGGTCACTGAAGGTCAACATTTTTAATTGATAAATCTAAATACAAAAGGCATGTTCCTAGACCAGTTTTGTCTCAGAAATACAGTGGTGCAATTTATTTGCCTGTATCTGGTCAAAAAAGGAAGATTTTTTAAAATAAATATGACGTCATGAGTTACTCATACTTTAGATGCCGTACGTTAGTCAAAAATGGTGATATCAATCTAAAATGTGGTATGTTAGTTTCCCATATGTGGTTCTCTGGCATGTATTCCGGCTTTTTGAATATTACTGAAAAATTATATTTTGTGGGAATTTTCCATCCTATTTTTTTTTGCATTTTGTTGGGGTCAAAACCTAAAATTTCCCAACTCCGAAATAGCCAGTTTGTAGCCCTTGTAATTTTCTATTTTTTGGCGTTTTTTTATTTCATTTTCCTTTAAATATGGCATTTCTACGGCTTGGCAAAATTTAGCTGATTTTGGTGTAAAACTCGTGTGTAGTGACGTCATTAAATTCGATATAACTCGAAATTTTTCGACGAAATTGCTTTATTTTTCACAGAAGACGTAAACGTGATTTATAAGAAGGTATCCGTAGTTTCACGTTGATAGCGCTATTCGTTTTTTTAGCTATTACGAAAATTAATCAGGGGGGGGGGGCGTTAAACGCCCCCCCAGTCAATGGCTGGTTAACCCGCGCCCCGCTGGGGTATTCAGCCGAACACTGGGGGGGGGGGGGGATTCTGCCCCCTCGTTATCTTCCGATTCAAAGGCGGCAATCGAAAGCCCTCAATGAGGCGCATCTAAAGAATACGCGAACTTTCCAAAATAAGGTCACAGTCAGGTCACGGTCAGGGCAAATGTCAAAATTGAGGTATTTGAGTTTTTGGGCCATGCTTTCCATCCAAAGCCTTAGATTGCGACTGTTATCGCACAAAGTGCTCTCAATTCTCAAAGGTATAATGCATCTCCCGCATAAGCAAAAGTGAAACTGTAAGCAAATATCAAGGCCAGGTCACAAAAGGTCACAGGTCTACGAAATCCATGCGACACATGTTGTATGGGTTATTTGACACGTCGAATTCAATAGTATCAGCCATTTTCACAGCCTGATCCTATATAATGGTCCCCAGGTCAAGGTCAGATCACAATAAGAACACAATTTGAAACTGATTAATCTAAATGAAAAAGGCATGTTTCTAGACCACCTTTGTCTCAGAAATACAGCGGTGCATTTATATGTCTGCATCTGGTCACTAAAAGCCAAAAAACGTAACTTAAAAAATGACTTCATGAGTTACTTATACTTAGGGAGCCATAAGTCAGTCAAAAATAAAGATATTGCTTTGAAATTCGGTTTCGGTATCGCCCATACTTGGTTCTTTATTACATCTTTCAGTTTTTTATATATCTTCAAAAAAACAAATTGTGGAAATTCTTCCGACAAAATATTTATTTTGTCAAAAACCAAAAGTCTCGAAAATCTGAGATAGCCATTTTGAAGAGAATGCCATTTCCTTTATTTTGATGTTTTTTTATTTGCAATTTGCAATTTTCAATTATTTGCAACCCATACACAACAACTTGATTTTCTACGATTTTTCAAACATTTGTCGTTTTTCCACCAAAAATGGCATCACATGACGTAATTAAAACATTATTAGTTCCGAAAGTTACTGCATCAATTTCACTGAAATTTAATGAGAAGACGTATAATTGATGTAGCATAAGGTACTAAAAGTTTCACGTCGATGTCTACAATAGTTTTTAAGTTATTTAAAAAATCCGAGAGGGGGAGATTTGCCCCCCGCCCCCAGCGGGCTTTGGATGATACGAAATATCCTGAAAAATATATGACCATGGATAGCCTCTCAGAGCTTTGTTATTATGTTCAAACCTTGACTAGCTTGCTAAAGGAATGATACAACGTATGGCTTTCTGAAAGAACGTTAAGAGCAGTCTTCTGCTGGCTCGAGCTGAACCTTTTCATCTGCCCGCTTCGCCCCGCCCGCCCCCCCTTCCCCCTCAGCGGGGCGTGGGTTGAGGAATGCTGCGGCTAAGAACGAACAAGTTATTTTTCCCCTTTTTAAGGCGCAGACATGTGCATACATGAGCTTAGGTACCGTTTAAGAGAGATGAAGTGCTGAGTGAGAGTTCTCTTACTTCACCTTCTTACTCTTCTTACTCTTCACCACTCTGGTAAAGAGTAAAATAGTACTCAAAGTGATGGAAGTTCTAAATGAGTGCTAAATGCTGAGTGGCTAATGAGCCTGGTGAGAGGGCTGAGGGTGCTGCCAGTGCCGAGTATACCGGACTCGGCGCGGTGCTGAGTGGTTCGACATTGACCCTGATGCAGATCCTTCTTCAGTTACTACGGCGTGCCGCCCCCGGCCCAGCATGCCAGGGAAACTGCAGCCGCCCACCGCCGCCGGGCGAACTGGAGATCTGAAGTCGCGATGAGCGGGTAAACAGGCCCGGTAACGAGCCAAAACGCGCCGGCAGTCGGTGCTATGTAGGTCACTGTGACGTCAGATGGGCGCGCCAGCTGCAAACCGGGCGAGATCTTACCTGATATTGCGGTAATCATAGAGTTCACATGAAACTTGAGGTGGTAAGAATAATTATACTGGTGCAGCTCGCATTTTACCTAAAACTTATGGTATGCTCTTATATGAGAAAACTAAAGCTTATCGGCATATATTTAAGCTACTAGCCATTTTGAGAACTCATTAAGTGTTTTCCATTTGACCCAATAACGCATCGAATTATTGCATTGGTTATCACGATCAAGAAACCGAATGTGAATCATGGGTGGAGCTTTCTATTCAAATGGTGGGGCCCCTGCCCAACCAACTTTGTGTTTTGCCCCACCAACTTTTGTCAGATTTGAAGGTTTTCTGACGTTAAATGGTCATTTTCACCTTAGTCATGCAAAACAACCACCCAATATGACATTTTGTCCCACCAATTTTGTCTGAAATGCTCTACACGTGATGTGAATCGATTCGGGCGATTCATGCAGATGAAAAAGACCAGCCCGAGCCAGCAGAAGACTGCTCTTAACTTTCTTTCAGAAACGCATACGTTGTATCATTCCCTTTTCAGCAAGCTAGTCAAGGTTTGAACAGAATAACAAAGCTCTGAGAGGCTATCCTTGGTCATATATTTTGCGGGATATTTCGTTTCATCCAAAGCATCTGATTTAAGCGAAGTTTGCTGCCACCGAGGCACCAACAACTAGCTTTGGGTTACATATGCGATTTCTTGAATCATTTGCAAACTCAATCGGAACATTCAAACATGGAAAATAGGATGCGCGGCGTGTATTATGCCATCATAATATTTGCTAACAAAGACGTTGCAGGTTAGGTAGGCTGATAATCACGCGCGTTTGATGATTTAATGGATAAAGTTTAAATTACATAACATACAGGTCTACTAAAAAGACGCCTGATTGTGTGAGCACTATTTTATCCTGAGCTTACTTCTGTATTCTATTCTAATCCAATAATGACTCACGAAACACTGATATCATCACAATTCTGGAAATGTGTAATCCAATTGACATCTAGATTGCATCACCATCATGCATGTTAATCGAGCTACATTATCTCGCATGCCACCCAGTGGCTAAGTAGGGTGCATGGCAGTATATTTGCAACGAAATGCTACTTGATAAGCATGCACTTGGCGGTATAATAGCCGTCTCAAGTTTCCGGCGAGCAATCCAATCTGACATGCGCTTCGAGTTGTCTTATCAAATGGCTAACATACAAACATATGATGATTACCAACGGGGAAATTTACCGATTTTCGGGATAATGAATGGTCAACTAAGCACCATTCCATTAATTGTTGCGGCTGTTTTGCATGTTAGAAAAACGAATATATGTATAAATGCCTAAATTTATTTTTACAATTTCTTGTTTTTAAGAGAAATGAGTATACACATTTCTTTAAATGCCTTCAAAGCATTATCTTTTGTTATGCAGCAATATTTCAGGTGTGGAATGTTAATGATTTCTTTTCGCTGCTTAAATATTACATTAAATGCTTACTTAGTGGTACTTCTACAACAAACATTATATGCAAATATAGCCTCAACTGATGGTAACCGTGCAGCACATTTGGCATATGCTTTGGGCTATTATTTCAGGCCGCACGATTAAAAATATTCGCTGACGAGAAAAAGGCATTCCGAATATTCCAAACAACGAGAATAAGGTTAGTAATGCATCATGATACTGTTTTCTTAGTTTCATTTAGTTAAGCGAAATAAATCGTGCATTATATGTAAACGATCACATATCTCAAAAGAGTAAGGCACGGCCTTGTGTATGTTCTATGTATTCGTACAGCTCACGTGCGTGCCAACCTCACCTTGAGTGAGCGGCACTTGTGAAGAGGTGTCGCTACACGCTGGCTGTCATGACGGTGAGCATACACGTCCCGGCCGCGCGTCGGTTATGGCGGCACCGACACAGGAGACCTACCGCGGAGCGCTGTAATTCAACCGACACATCCCCCGGCCGTAACTCGCCGCTTTGTTAATTTACGACTAAAGCAAACTTACAATTAGCGCCCGGCTGCCAGAAGACGAGCTCGGCGGACATAAAAATGTCCTTAAATTTGCACCTGGCCGCTCATTACACGGAATTAGCGGCCAGCGCTGCGAAACTGATGGCAGTTACGGAACTGGTATTGCGGCCCAGCCAGAGAAGAGGTCGGGCTCTGTGTCAATCGCCCGTCTCGAATGGCCAAGGTAGCGAGGTTTAAATGTCATTAATTAATAAAGATCACACACATGATAATTTAGCTTGCAGTATATTAGTTCATTTCGCTCTGTGTGTGAAGTATCTGCGACTTTATGACATACATATGACACCTGTGACCTGGATTTAAATCCTCTTGCTTGGTATCATGTTCGCATTTTGTTTGTATTTATGCGCGTTCGAGCTGCTGACACTGTCGTTGTGGCTTCATGAAACGTGATGAAGGACGCTAATTTAAAAAAGCAGAATTGTATTTTCAGCAATCGTTCAGACAGGACTGATTGTTATCTGCGCAATAGCGAACGCCTTATGCTACTAAATCGAGTTGGTCGTCACACTCGCCAGGACAAACCACTAATGACTATGAACAATGAACATAGGCAATATCTGTTGATCTGCGGTTATCTGCTTGGATAGGATTTGATATCATGCCTTGAAAGCTGAGCAAAAATTTAATGCAAATTTCTTGTAGCATTCATGTACACAATTAGCAGTCTTCTTGGCGCAACAGAAGCAGATAAATGTTTTTACCACGGCGGGTATCCCATCCGGGTCTTACTCGTCAAAAACAGCACGAACTGTTCTGGGAACCGTCCTCTTCGCTCTTGAGCGCGAATACCGAGCGAATGCTCACTAATCCTTTCTGAAGTACTTCCAGAGTCCGTGAGTGCAGCGCCGGGTGATGACAGACGCTTAAGGCTTCCCAGAAAACCGCACATGAGGACACCGCGCGCTCCGGACGCCCGTGGCCGTCGTCTGAGGTTACGGAAGTTCTGTGGCGCGCTGTGTCGTCACAGACGGGTCAAGTGGGGGCCACGAGACAGGGCCTGTAATGATAGACTGCCGGTAGTTGGCGTACTGAACTCTGCCTAATTTCACTTAATTTGACGATATGGAGCCGGGAGCCTGGCCGGCGGCAGCAGGGGCGCGTCTCAGTGGGCCTAAAATTAGCCTCGGTCGCTCATTAGGTCCGGCAGTGCAGGTATGAGCCGCACTAATGCCTACCCGCGCGCGTCGCCCAGCCCTCGGCCGACCGCGCAGATTACCGCAATGACGGTGTTGTGGTATCGGCCATCGGAAATGGTAGGACGTTTGGGTTCCAGGCGTCAGCTGCGGTACAAATGGATATGTGATTCCAAAGTACAAATAGATTGGCTGCCGAGAGACCTCAAATCCGAGATAGGATATGTGATTCCTAGGAATGGTGAGAGATGGTCTCAAAATGATGAGGTTTCAAAGTCGATACAGACGCTGTTTAGATTTTGGGAACCTGATCACAGCGGGAATGCAAGCGTAATGCATCCACATACCGGGAAGCAGACCGGGTGCGAGGGGAACAAAAACCTATTTTATGTCAGTTAATTTACAATATTCCATTACAATTTAATTACAATATTCAATATTAATATACAGGAGTGGCACAGGGAGGCAACTATGAGTTTCTACTTGCAGCGGATAACTCAGCACTGTTGAAAAATACACGTAGAACTGAATGATTCGACACCAATTCACCAAGTAAGAGGCAACTTGGCTGTGGGTCATGCTTGCTGCAAAAGGTTCACGAAGGCCTCGCTGCTCGTGACACCCAGTGACCCGACGTAAACAACGCGGGGCTGAGTTACAGGCATTTGTGCCATACGGTATGTAATATATTCCATATACTGTCCTAATATGCAGTGTTCAACGATTAAGTCGTAATCATCATGCAGAGACCCAGCGCACCTGTCAGCAGCCTGTGTGTTTATGTCGCATAGCGTACGTATCACTTTCATCGAACCACTTGCTTGCATATTTGGCATTAGCTAATGGAGACTTGCAAACCCTTGGTGGCCCGTCCCGTGGCACATGCAACTCCAACGGGTGGCCTTGACCCACCAGCTGATCTTGCTTACCTACGTCAAAGATCGTGACCTTCGGGTATCCGTGCACTAATCTGAGGCGTATTACGGCTCTTCGAGGCATAGTCGTTAGTCATAACTCAGCTTATGACCTTCATTTTCCGAGCAGAGCTCCTCCTATCGGCACTGGAGCAAACCGGCACAGGGCAACGCTCCAATCATGCCGTCGATTAGGTGCTGATGAAGCAAACAGTACAAGCTATTCCGCAGTGGATGTTACTGAATGAAGGTGAGCTTCATAGGCTCGTTAGCGATACGAACTGGTGGTCCGTGCTTGGATCTCGTTGCAGTCTCCGACAGCGGGATATGCTTCTGTTGTGCTTCGCAGTCTCCGTCGGCAAGGCGGTACGGCTGGACTAAATATATTGAGTTACTATAGTAAAATGTACCGAATACAAGTTCAATGTTATCTGGTATAGAGCAAGCAGGTTACATGTTGGTGTTGGCATTGTCCAGCGGTTTCATACCTTATACAGGCCCAAATATAGTGGTTCTGATTCATATATATATCTAAAAGTAGGCAGTAAGATTTAGCTTACAAAGCAAACCTTTCTGGTTTCTGGCAAATTTAATCCCCAAAATGTGGACATTTGCATTGGAAACCAGAATATTTCTGTTATCAATGTTTCGAAATCAACCATGTTTAAGGTTGCACAAACAAATCATCCCATCAGTCATCAATCAAAGTCAATCATCACAAGGTCAATCATCCTATCAGGGGTGGCAGACTGCCACCCCTGCTGTGAAACTGGGGTGGCAAACCTTGAAATCTGGGCCACCAACACATTTTAATCGGATCCCTTTGCATCCTCCCGACTGTCGGTGCTATATCCTCTGTCACGCCCACGTTAGCCCGGATCTGGTGGTCGCTGGCTACCGGGTATGTGGTGGCCCCCGAGCCACCCCCGGGAGTGGTGGCCGCCATCATGGCTTGGGCCCTCCTCGCAGCTTCGCCCTGCGGGGAAGGGCCCTGTAAGTCCATGGACGGTTGTCTGGTCGGCGCGCCATTTTTACCCATTTTACCCCTTCTCCTTCATCCCATGACTGCGCAATGGTCCGAGCGGACCGAGTGACCCTATCCCCCCCCCTACCAAAAAAAATATGTTGCTATGGAAGTCAACATTTTGGATTTCTGCCGCCACTGGCGGATATACGGTTAGGCAGGACAAAATGGGCAATTGTCGCCCCCCCCTTATTCTCCGCTCAATAACTTTTCATTAACCCGTGCTTGGCCAGGGGGGGGGGGGGGGGGGCAAATATTGCCCCCCCCCGTCGAATATTCGGGATAACTTAAGAACCGTTCAAGATATCAACCTGGGACTTTCAGTACCTTTTTCCACATAAATTATACGTCAGCTCATGCAAATTAAATATATTTTGTCGATATTTAAAAAAAATAAAAAAATATACACCATTTTGTGAAGCCACTTTACGCGAAATTAGCGATAAAATCACCCAAACTTTAAGCAGCTGTAAAATGGTGACATTTTAAGATAAACTAAAACCAAAAAAGAAGAAAATATAGGAAATTGAACGTTCGATCAAACTGTTATCTCGTAATTTTGAAATCTGTATTTTTTGTCTCCATGGTTTTGGTGATTTTTTTTTATTTTGGGGGAGGATTTTTTTCTTGTTTTTTTTTACAAATATTACAAACCCGAAATATATGTGAAAGAATGGTATTCCAGCAATATACAAAACAAATTTCAAATAAATATCACCTTTTTTGACTGACTTATGGCTCCCTAAGTATGAGTAACTCATGACGTCATATTGTGAAATTGCGTTTTTTTTTGGGAGGGGGGGCTTTTATTGACCAGATAAAGACAAATAAATGCCAGCACTGTATTTCTGAAGCAAAACTGGTCTAGAAACATGCCTTTTCTATTTATATTTTTCAATTTCAAATCTTGACCATATGTGACCTGAACTTGACCTAACCTTAACACTAACTTCACTTAAATGAGGTCAGATGGTAAAACGACCATCGCTATTTAATTAGACGCGTACAACAGCCCATAACACATGTATTGCATGGCTTTCGGACATTTTCTGCGTATTTTAACTTTTTGTGACCTGACCTTGACCTTAACCTTTGCCAACAATCTCATTTTAGGTCATGCGGGATGTGTATTATACCTTTGGAAGGACTTTGGATCAAAGGCTTTGGCTGGGATCAAAGGCTTTGGATGGAAAGTATGTTCCATAAATTAAAATGCCTCCATTTTGCCCTTTGACCAGAGATTGACCTGATATGTGACCTCAATTCGAGAAATTTTGAGTATGCTTTAGATGCGTCTCATTAAGAGCTTTCGAATGCCGCGTTGCGCGTCTCACTGTGATAATTGGTTCCGGAGATAACGAGGGGGGCAATATTTGCCCCCCCGGTCAACGGTGTTCTGCTGAGACCTCGGTCGCGTGCGGGTTAACGCCCCCAATCGCTCAACAACTTTTCGCTGACGGCGCCCTCATGTGTGTGGGCATGGTGTCCTCTTGAGGCCTTGCCCCCCATTGATAGTTTTCTAAATACGCCACTGCTTTTTACTACCTTTGGGCTTTGCGGAGCGAAATTTGTGCCGCCCCCAACTCGGAACTGGTTGCATAACCCGTCACGGGCGGCAGAACATAAGGCGGCTTTTGCCACTTCTGACAAAAAATCGTGGCGCCACTGGGTATGCATAATTTACAGATTTGGACTCTTCTTTGTCGCCAGATGATTGAAGAGTTAATTACCGTTTTGGTTGCATAAAAGTCCTCCGGCGTATGTTGCATGCGAAATATATAATTACATTTTATTTTAATGACAACTCTTCTTCTGAACGCCTAAAAACTATTTTTTGTCCACCAAAACCCTTCTTTTTATGAGTGGCGGATCCAGGGGGGGGGGTCATGGGGGTCATGACCCCCTCCCCCCCTTGGGTCATGGATGGCACCAGGGCGTCGTAGGGGCACCACCGGGCCGTGGGGGCACCACCGCGCCGTGGGGGCACCACCGCGCCGGGACACTAGAGGCACCACCAAAATAAAGCAAAAAAATCCGCGCCGCTACGCGGCGCAAATCATTCAGTGTTCTTTGAACCAACGGCACCACCGCGCCGTGGGGGCACCACCGCGCCGGGGCACCAGGGGCACCACCAAAATAAAGCAAAAATATGCGCCGTTACGCGGCGCAAAAAGTTTTCTTTGAACCAAGGGCACCGCCGCGCTGGTGTACCAGGGGTACTACCGTGCCGGTAGGCGGCACTGTGGGGCGAGGAGAGACACCGAGGCACCGTGCCTCTTTGAATCCAGAAGGGAAAACAATGGTAAAGTGCCGCCATGAAATCACAAGCATTGGTTACTGAGAGGTTAAAAACATCGCTAAATGATACTAAATTAAGATTGCTAAATTATGCCCAAAAAATGTCCCTTCATGCCTCCCGTCCCTTTGTCTATGAAAGGGATACCAACGTGTCATTGTACCAGAGAAAACAACGTATCGGACTCGCGGGGCCCTTGGGCTGATACATATAGATTATAGAACCGTTCTATTTTTTAGGGCCTAGTTATCCGGAAACAAAAAATAAGTAAATAAAAAATCCGCGCCGCTACGCGGCGCAAATCAATCCGTGTTCTTTTCCAGTACAAAAGGGTCCAATATAGACTGTACACACTGGCAGCCGCAGTGTGGAGAGGGGAGGATATGCAGGGGCCATGTGCACACATTTGGCCTTAAATGGGGGGGGGGGGGGCAACATGTCTTTTGACATATTTCCTCTGCTCCAGACATATTTCCTCGTTTTGACCCTGCATCTTGGTTCCAATAGCAAAAATTAGTTCTCCAACCCGCTCAAAACCTCAAATTTTGGCGCCACTTCGCGGCGCAATAATATTTTATCGCATGCATAATATTTACTGCTCGTAACAAAACTGCTATCCCCCCCCCCCCTCCTGGTCACGAACCTCGACTTCCCTCTTAGTCAATTCTTCATCAGCCGTCTGGGGCCGCCCTTGACTGAACAAATGGTATATGTTGCACCATCCGCGGCACTTTAAATGATATAAAGGGTACGACTGATATTGCAAATACCTATAGCCAACGCTGTCAATAAAAAAGCTGAAAGGGGCACCCTCAAAATATAGTGGACAAAATCCGTTCAGTTTTCAGATTTGGGTATAGGTAGGGGTACCACTGCAATTGATGACCCCCCTTGAAGATTTCCTGGATCCGCCCCTGCCTTTTATATCGTATAGAAGAGAGCACACGCCAAGGATGTCCCGTATTTAGACGCGCCGCGGTCACCACTGGCGGCGCCCCGGCACCCGACCCGACGCCTCACCAGCCGACGGCCGGGTATTACGGGAGCTAGCCAAGAAACAAACGATGACACGCCACACCCATGAGAGCGCTGTGCGAAGGAATTCCAAGAAACAAACGATGACGCGCCACACCCATGAGAGCGCTGTGCGAAGGAATTCCAAGAAACAAACGATGACGCGCCACACCCATGAGAGCGCTGTGCGAACGAATTCTGAATACACCACTCGGCCCGCTCGGACGCGTTTCGCTTCCCATCGCCATTTTACAATCGAGTTTGAACAAGCTTGAACAAGTTTGAACATTCAAAAAGTCGTTCCTAAACTGATTGAGCCATTTTTCATCACATTTCTGCCCGATTATTACATGCAAGTTTGTCTACAGTTTTGTACTACGGTGTACAGGCAAAAAACATATTTATGTGTGATAAAACATCACGTTATCCAGTACCTGTAACAGCTGCGACTACTCAGCGTTCCACTGAGCTTCACACGGTTCAATCGGACTGAAATGACTCATAGATCACAGCTAAACATCTCAAGTCAACACTCAACATTGGTGACGATGATGCCATTTACGACACCGCCTCCTCGGAATCGCACAATCCTGCAGCTGCCATAGCGGGTCAACGCTCATCTCAGACACGCTCTAAAAGCATGACTTAAACATGATGGCGGCGGCGGCGGCGGCGGCGCGGCCGGCCGGCCCGCACGTTAGTATTCATAGCGGTTCGTTTTACGCGCCGTGCCATGTGCGCCCGGCTGATTGAGCCTCGATACGGCCCCTGTCGGCGACACAAATATGAGTCGTCTGTCGTCCCGGTGCTGTACAACAGCCAAGTGATCCGGGAGGCTGTGCCGGCCGTGCCGCGATGCTTTGCTATCGGTTAGGCATCCGACACCAGGGCTACACGAGATGCGGTGACGCGCTGGGGAGGTGTGGTGTTCACGGTGACGGGCTGGGGAGGTGTGGTGTTCACGGTGATGGCCTGGGGAGGTGTGGTGTTCACGGTGATGGGCTGGGGAGGTGTGGTGTTCACGGTGACGGGGAGGTGTGGTGTTCACGGTGACGGGGAGGTGTGGTGTTCACGGTGACGGGGAGGTGTGGTGTTCACGGTGATGGGCTGGGGAGGTGTGGTGTTCACGGTGACGGGGAGGTGTGGTGTTCACGGTGACGGGGAGGTGTGGTGTTCACGGTGACGGGGAGGTGTGGTGTTCACGGTGACGGGCTGGGGAGGTGTGGTGTTCACGGTGACGGGGAGGTGTGGTGTTCACGGTGATGGGCTGGAGAGGTGTGGTGTTCACGGTGACGGGGAGGTGTGGTGTTCACGGTGACGGGGAGGTGTGGTGTTCACGGTGACGGGCTGGGGAGGTGTGGTGTTCACGGTGACGGGGAGGTGTGGTGTTCACGGTGATGGGCTGGGGAGGTGTGGTGTTCACGGTGACGGGGAGGTGTGGTGTTCACGGTGACGGGGAGGTGTGGTGTTCACGGTGACGGGGAGGTGTGGTGTTCACGGTGATGGGCTGGAGAGGTGTGGTGTTCACGGTGACGGGCTGGAGAGGTGTGGTGTTCACGGTGACGGGGAGGTGTGGTGTTCACGATGACGGGGAGGTGTGGTGTTCACGGTGATGGGCTGGGGAGGTGTGGTGTTCACGGTGATGGGCTGGAGAGGTGTGGTGTTCACGGTGACGGCCTGGGGAGGTGTGGTGTTCACGGTGATGGGCTGGGGAGGTGTGGTGTTCACGGTGATGGGCTGGAGAGGTGTGGTGTTCACGGTGACGGGCTGGAGAGGTGTGGTGTTCACGGTGACGGGGAGGTGTGGTGTTCACGATGACGGGGAGGTGTGGTGTTCACGGTGATGGGCTGGGGAGGTGTGGTGTTCACGGTGATGGGCTGGAGAGGTGTGGTGTTCACGGTGACGGCCTGGGGAGGTGTGGTGTTCACGGTGATGGGCTGGGGAGGTGTGGTGTTCACGGTGATGGGCTGGGGAGGTGTGGTGTTCACGGTGATGGGCTGGGGAGGTGTGGTGTTCACGGTGATGGGCTGGGGAGGTGTGGTGTTCACAGTGATGGCCTGGGGAGGTGTGGTGTTCACGGTGATGGGCTGGGGAGGTGTGGTGTTCACAGTGATGGCCTGGGGAGGTGTGGTGTTCACGGTGATGGGCTGGGGAGGTGTGGTGTTCACGGTGATGGGCTGGGGAGGTGTGGTGTTCACGGTGATGGCCTGGGGAGGTGTGGTGTTCACGGTGACGGGGAGGTGTGGTGTTCACGGTGACGGGCTGGGGAGGTGTGGTGTTCACGGTGATGGCCTGGGGAGGTGTGGTGTTCACGGTGACGGGGAGGTGTGGTGTTCACGGTGACAGGGAGGTGTGGTGTTCACGGTGACGGGGAGGTGTGGTGTTCACGGTGACGGGCTGGGGAGGTGTGGTGTTCACGGTGACGGGGAGGTGTGGTGTTCACGGTGATGGGCTGGGGAGGTGTGGTGTTCACGGTGACGGGCTGGAGAGGTGTGGTGTTCACGGTGACGGGGAGGTGTGGTGTTCGCGATGACGGGGAGGTGTGGTGTTCACGGTGATGGGCTGGAGAGGTGTGGTGTTCACGGTGACGGGGAGGTGTGGTGTTCACGGTGATGGGCTGGGGAGGTGTGGTGTTCACGGCGATGGGCTGGGGAGGTGTGGTGTTCACGGTGATGGGCTGGAGAGGTGTGGTGTTCACGGTGACGGCCTGGGGAGGTGTGGTGTTCACGGTGATGGGCTGGGGAGGTGTGGTGTTCACGGTGATGGGCTGGGGAGGTGTGGTGTTCACGGTGATGGGCTGGGGAGGTGTGGTGTTCACGGTGACTGGTTGGGGAGGTGTGGTGTTCACGGTGATGGCCTGGGGAGGTGTGGTGTTCACAGTGATGGCCTGGGGAGGTGTGGTGTTCACGGTGATGGGCTGGAGAGGTGTGGTGTTCACGGTGATGGGCTGGGGAGGTGTGGTGTTCACGGTGACGGGGAGGTGTGGTGTTCACGATGACGGGGAGGTGTGGTGTTCACGGTGATGGGCTGGGGAGGTGTGGTGTTCACAGTGATGGCCTGGGGAGGTGTGGTGTTCACAGTGATGGCCTGGGGAGGTGTGGTGTTCACGGTGATGGGCTGGAGAGGTGTGGTGTTCACGGTGATGGGCTGGGGAGGTGTGGTGTTCACGGTGACGGGGAGGTGTGGTGTTCACGATGACGGGGAGGTGTGGTGTTCACGGTGATGGGCTGGGGAGGTGTGGTGTTCACGGTGATGGCCTGGGGAGGTGTGGTGTTCACGGTGATGGGCTGGGGAGGTGTGGTGTTCACGGTGATGGGCTGGGGAGGTGTGGTGTTCACAGTGATGGCCTGGGGAGGTGTGGTGTTCACGGTGATGGCCTGGGGAGGTGTGGTGTTCACGGTGATGGCCTGGGGAGGTGTGGTGTTCACGGTGATGGCCTGGGGAGGTGTGGTGTTCACGGTGATGGCCTGGGGAGGTGTGGTGTTCACAGTGATGGCCTGGGGAGGTGTGGTGTTCACGGTGATGGGCTGGGGAGGTGTGGTGTTCACGGTGATGGCCTGGGGAGGTGTGGTGTTCACAGTGATGGGCTGGGGAGGTGTGGTGTTCACAGTGATGGGCTGGGGAGGTGTGGTGTTCACAGTGATGGGCTGGGGAGGTGTGGTGTTCACGGTGATGGGCTGGGGAGGTGTGGTGTTCACAGTGATGGCCTGGGGAGGTGTGGTGTTCACGGATGGCGATGGGGTGCTAAATCGCGCCAAACAGCTGCGCAGATAAGGCAAGAGTATTTGTCAAGATGTACGACTGAGCTGTCAGTTGGTGGAATAGAAAGCTACGGCGCTGAATTTCCGCCCATGAAGTTATAGTTTACGAAATTCACATACGCATGCCTCAACTCACCAAACACCACTCACTTTGTTGCGAATAATGACCTCAGGACTCGACCTAAGGTTGGACATGACTTCACACCTCAAACATTGACACCCTTCTCCCCTCCCACCGACCTTATTTGGCCAAGATTGACAGCTGCGCTGCACCTCCCACTGACTACAAGATATTCCAATCAGGCATGAATAGCTCGCTGAGGGTGGGGGTTGAACCTATATCGACTTTGCATTCCCGACTTTCCAATGACAAATATGAAATTATGATTATATGAAAATATGGAAGACAGAAACAAATAGAAAAAATATGAAAATCCACCCGACACGTCCACACGACATAAGCATTTGTTGATCGGTGGACGGTTTTCTCGAGCAGGGGTAGCATCGCTAATGCTGATAACCTCGGCTGTTCCGCCCAGGTACACGGTATTTTACTGAACGTTTCGAGGACAACAATGCAGTGGAGGATGCCGTGACACGGTGGAGGAGAGTGCTGTTCCGGTCACCTATCGAACGCGCTCGGATTGCCGGAATTATTGTTCGGCCAAAATATTTGTTTTATGTTTTAAGCTCTACTAGTAACCATGGGTGGAGATTTTCCAAGAAAGTTTGTGGGGCAAAATGTCATTTTGCTTGGTTGTTTTGTTTGGTTGGGGTGAAAAGGACCATTTTAATGTCGGATATCCTCCAAATCTGACAAGAGTTGGTGGGGAAAAACACGAAGTTGGTGGTGCAGTGGCCCCACTATTTGAATAGCGAACTCCACTCGTTCTAGTGACAGTATAGCTTACGAGTTGCTGAAACACAATCGAGTCTTTTGAAAGACAAATCGTGACTTTTCATAAAGATAACTGATGGAATATTACATACCGGAAGATCACACCTTTCACGTTGGACCACTCCCCCGTCAGGGTCGGTGTCAGGAAGACACGTACATGCATACCTGATCATCTACGATTTCTACCAAACGAGATCAGTCGTCGCGGCCGTCTCTCTTTGAGGTCGAGACCAGCTGTCTTTTATCCAGTGTATCAAATGACCACTTGTTTGTAGAGTCTTAGGTGCGCGGCTTATCGGAGTGAGATAGGTTGTCGTGTGTCATTTGACCGCGCGGGACTTTGAAGGGACGGCGGTACAAGCTCATTGCATCATGTTGGGGTCCGAACGAATCATCGTGTGCGTACAAGTATAGTACAATGTGCCTCAGGACGGTGACCTTCGGCACCTATCCGCTGGTGCCAATGTATGCGATTACTGATATTATCCGCTTGTGCGAATTATTGTTATTAAAACTACGTTACAGTTAAAAATGAAGTATGTTTCAATCCTTGAGTTGTCACCCAAGAGATGTAGAAGAAAACTTCTCGTTTGCCTTGACAACAGTGTTATCGTCTCCGGAAACTGAGGAAACGCCACTCGCCAGTGAAGCAAATGGCGACTGAGAAACGAGATGATATTACTCACACTGTCGGTAAAACACCAGTTACAGCAGCCGTGTCATGTTAACACACCCATTTAATATTGTCGTATCGTATCGCATGTTTGCATGGATACTTCAGATCGCTATGGTAGACACTAAGCTCAACCAGGATTGTGCAATACACATCTGGTATTATATCGGTCAGAACCGGTATCAAATACAGACAATGTGTATTATTACGAGCGAGCGCGAAGCGCTCGCTCGTCTTTAACGTGGTATATGGGAAAAATCTGAATATGAGCGGCCCGGCCACCGGCCCGGCCCGGCCCGGCCCGTGGCGACGCCTTTGAGAAGCTCATATCTCTGCAACCACACGTCCGATTGATAAGCTGACTTCTTTGCTGAGCAGTGAGAAGCCCCATCCAATCTACCCTGTTTGAGACCAGTGCCGAATCATGTGGGTGACTACCACTACGCGTGGCGCGTGCCGCGTGAGGGGTGTTGAAAAGTGTTTCCTCGCAAAAACTCGGCAACGGCTGAGCCGATTGTGTGCAAATTTGGTGTGTGGTTAGGGACCCCTCAGCCGCCAATTTTACACAAGTCAGGTGTGGGGTGCCTCTGCATGTGTGCACGTGCGCACCTTTTTTTGTATCTCAGGAACTACTTGCCCGATCGGCTTGAAATTCACCATACATTTATTTCGCGCTCGCTCGTTCATCGCCAACTACGGCGCCTTACTGGTATTTCTTATTACGAGCGAGTGCGCTCGTCTTTCCGTGGTGTATGGGAAAAATCTGATTATGAGCGGCCCGGCCCGACCCGGCCCGGCCCGAGTCCCGACCCGACCCGGCCCGTGGCGACGCTTTTGAGAAGCTCATATCTCTGCAACCGCACGTCCGATTGACTAGACTTCTTTACTGAGCAGCCCCATCTAACCTACCCTGTTTGAGACCAGTGCCGACTCATGTGGGTGACTACCACTGCGCGTGGCGCGTGCCGCGTAAGGGGTGTTGAGAAGTATTTTCTCGCAATAACTCCGCAACGGCTGGGCAGATTATGTGCAAATTTCGTGTGTGGTTAGGGACCCTCAGCCGCCACTTTCACACAACTCAGGGTGGGGTGACTGCACGTGCGCACGTGCACACCCCTATTATATATCTCGGGAACGGCTGAGCCGATTGTGTTCAAATTTGGTGTGTGGTTAGGGACCTCTCATGCGCCAGTTTCCCACTAGTCAGGGGTGGGTGGCTCTCCACGTGCGCACGTGCACACCCCTCTTCTGTATCTCAGGAACGGCTGAGCCGATTGTGTTCAAATTTGGTGTGTGGTTAGGGACCTCTCAGCCGCCGCCTTTCCACAAGTCAGGGGTGGGGTGGCTTTGCACGTGCGCACGTGCACACACGGTATACTTACTTACGGAAAACCTAACTTGTTGCGTTCGTGCATCACATACAACCGCGAGCATGTGCGCCGTGACACTAGACAGTCTCACCATCTAAGCTTGCCCCGTGTCAGAAACAATCTCGGGAAACGACGATTTGTGTACCGAGCTGCTGAGCTGTATAACCGACTCGTGATCGCCAATGGGCAATCTGGCCTGGCTATGCCACCGTTCAAGACCAAGATTCGTGACTTGTTACGTGCATGATTCATCCATTGCAAATATTTGTTTAACTTTTTTATTCTTTTTTAGTCGTATTTAGGTTGATTTGACAACTGTCTGATCTTGTTCGATGGTCGTGGAATAACCCTGTCACAGTGGAACGACCTGATTATGTGAAATAAATATTATATATCTCTGCAACGGCTGAACCGATTGTGTTCAAATTTGGTGTGTGGTTAGGGACCTCTCAGCCCCCACTTTCCCACAAGTCAAAGGTGGATGCCTCTGCACGTGCGCACGTGCGCACCTTTTTTGTATCTCAGAAACTACTTGCCCGATCGAGTTGAAATTGCCCATACATTTCCTTCGCGCTCGCTCGTTCATCGCCAACTACGTCGCCTTACTGGCTACTAGTAATGTATTAATAATATTAATATAATTACATATTTACAAATATCTGACATTAGCATTTGACGAGTAAGCTATTTAATAGAAGGGAGACGCAATTTCAAAATTAAACAGCAATAAAGTGATATACCTGTTCCATGCCGGAGTTGTACAAACACCTTCGTTCCACCATCTGTCCAATTCGCAGAGACACAAAGCTCAATCAGGAGACTCACATACATGTACTCTTTATTCACAGTCAACAAATGAGTATTAACGTGGATATGCGCACTATAAGATCACGGTTTCGGCCCGCCTCGCACGCTGCCTTCTCTTGCCTCGCCACGTGTCTGAGCACAGGCGGCAGCCACGCGCGCCTCCACGTGCGATGTCACGTGCACCCGCCCCAGTCGACAAAACACAACGGAACGCCGCGAGAGAGGCCTCCTCGCCCACATACGATAGAAGCCTCGGTAGAAACACACGTGCATGAGGTACATACAGATCTAGAGCTATCAGGGAGACAAGAGAAGAGCCAAGTGAAGTGACAGGAGCACAGAAAACGCAGTGCTTCCGGCCGCCGGCCAGAACAGGCAGGACTAGAACGCTCGACCGCCGGCCAGAACAGGCAGGACTAGAACGCTCGACCGCCGGCCAGAACAGGCAGGACTAGAACGCTCGACCGCCGGCCAGAACAGGCAGGACTAGAACGCTCGAGACAACGTCGACAACAGCACGAACTGCGACAGAAGCGGCGCAGGAGAGCGAAGGGAAGGCTCAGAGCCGAGGTCGCAGCAGCGAGGCGGCCCAGCCGACCGATAGAGAAGTTTGTGCGGACGCCGCGAACCAGAGAGGGCCACATGGACACGAAGGGATCGCTAGGCCGCGGACTGCGGGAGACTATAGGATGCGGAGACTATATGATGCGAGAGACTATAGGATGCGGGAGACTATAGGATGCGAGAGACTATAGGATGCGAGAGACTATAGGATACGGGAGACTATAGGACGCGGGAGACTATAGGTTGCGGTGGCTATAGGTTGCGGGAGACTATAGGTTGCGGTGACTATAGGTTGCGAGAGACTATAGGTTGCGGTGACTATAGGTTGCGGGATACTATAGGTTGTGGTGACTATAGGATGCGGGGGACTATATGTTGCGGTGACTATATGATACGATAGACTATAGGTTGCGGTGACTATAGGATGCGGTGACTATAGGATGCGGGAGACTATAGGTTGCGGTGACTATAGGATGCGGGAGACTATAGGTTGCGGTGACTATAGGATGCGGGAGACTATAGGTTGCGGTGACTAGAGCCGGCTGTGACATGTCAGACTAAGGACGCTCCCCGCAGACACGGCGTTCCGGAGACAGCGGCGACACGGTGACACCTCGGTGTTTCTATTCAGACTGAAACAGGGCTCCACCTCTCTACGGTGCAACTGGGAACCTACCGTGCTTCTCACCATGGCATGGGTGGCGCCCTCAGCGGTCTTATTGGTACACCGGGACGCCCTAGCGGCACGCGCAAGAGCAGCGAACCTATCCGGAGCCAGCACCAACGCGTCGTGACAGTGCCACTGACTGACGAGCCACGCCGCACTTGAGATCAGAGCGGGTCCTTCCCGATGGCACTACGCACACACACACAACACACACGCACACTAACATCAGCGGACGCGCTCTTTCTGTCACTCGTCCGAAACCGTTACCAAGGATCACCACACTGGCGCATGAAGGTTCATATGGCACATTGCTGGCAGTAGGACGCGCTGGGACGCCCTCGACCCATCGACACTTGCGCGATTCGGTGATTTCCACGGCCATTTGACTCAGCACACCCAAGCACACCCAAGCACACACGTACACACACACACACACACGCACACGTACGACGTACAAACGCACGCATGCGCCTACACAAATGCATTCGCGCATCACACCGTTTGCGTTGTCCGCAATGTGCGGACCAGGTCACGCTACACACCGGTTTCGCGATGCCTTCACCGTGGAAGTAAACACACCGTGGAAAGAAACAGGAAGATATCTTCGCCTGCGAACGTTTCCCAGAAGGAATCTGCAGCATTGAAGGGAAGGCAAGTGAGCGCATACGCGAAATGAGTCTGAAGAGGGGAATGCACGACATATGCGCAGCTTCTGCCAGACTGGTTATTGATTCAACTTTTTTGGAATGATTCAATCATGATTCATTTTGGAATCTGAATGATTCAATCACCGTTTGATTCACAGATACTATTTTGAGAATTTATTCCTTCTCATTCAAAGAATCAAGAAAAATATTTGAATCGATTCACGTTTGATTCAACATTTAAATATATGAGGTGAATTTATGCCAAATAAAAAAAAATGGAAACATGTACTTTTTACCATTGTACTTGAATTGTTAAGAATCGTTAAATCTTTTGATTCAATCAGCCCTGATTTTATGCGTTTTTTTCAATCACGATTCATGAATCAAAAGATCTAGTGGTGAATCAATTATGTTTTGATTCCAGGAATTTTGATTGAACGATTCCAGTCGATTCAATCACCGTCGAATCAATAACCAGTCTGGCTTCTACACCCGAAAACCTCCGGAGTGCAACGCCCAAAGGTAATGCTGCTTAGCTAAGCATTTATGTACAAGTACTATTGTCGGCGGCATTGGTCTAAGTCGTTTAGGTAAAGCAACAACAAAGTCAGGTACACAACGAAGTAAAACAACATTAACGAATACACGACGAACAAATTGGAGATCAATATTGCACGTATGCAGTGACGTCATGTGACATTGATGCCGTTTTGTCACCATGCTGTGACGTGGACTGGTCGGTAGACCCGGTGATGCTGTGTTGTGGAGACGAACCAATGGCGATGACTTCTCTGGCCGACTTCCTCCTGAAAGATGACAGCATCTTTTGAGCATAAACGCGTCACACCAGGTTTCAACAGACTCAACCAGCAATGAGTCAACAGTTATACATAGTTAGAAGATATATAACGGTTAAAGATACCAAAATTATTCAATGCATACTGAGCGAGTTAAAGACAGCTTTCAAGTGCAGCATCTCCGATAGTGGGGAGACTGGGCACTCTGGATCTTATTGTCTTGTGGGCGAAATTGAATACCGACCCAAACGCTGCTTACCTGCTGACACGATCCGGACGGAGCAGATGTCGCTCAGACAGGACAATTCTTTTCAGTTTTCTGTCTCCGTCGTACCTTCTTCCATCCAAACGGCGTGAAGTATTCCTAGCATTCGGTCTCCCAAGAGCCGCAGTTTCTCACTTGGGAGGCCGCGGTTTGCTGATGTCGGCGACACTAGCGCCACCACACTGACATCAACCAGCGCCACCTGTGCTCCTTTCCGACACTCACAGTCACACTGGACTCTTCGCCGTCGCAGCTAGGGGTTTTTGTCACGAGATCCATTCGAACGACTCAAAATTTGCAGCACCGTCGCAAACAACAAACAGATGAGATGATTAACATATCAGGCTAATGAAGCGAACTGAGAGGCGCTCAACTTCCAGGCACTTCGCAGTTCTCGTTGCAGCATGTCGCGCGTTCCCAAGCTCTCTCACACCCCCTCTGTCAACCACACGATGAACTATTGCACTTTTAGAAGAGGCTTTTGAGGAAGCCGCCGACTGCCTTGGAAGCGTGTGCCGCGTTTCCTGCGACGTTTCCGGCCACGTTGGCTGCGGCGCTCGCCGCGTTACCCGCCGCGTCCGGTAGCAAGTTTGGCAGCTGGGGCTGTGGGAAGACGAATACGGAGTCAGAACAGAGTAACTCTGTGGGAAGACGGACTCTGAGTCAGAACAGAGTAGCTGTGGGGGACGGACTCTGAGTCAGAACAGAGTATCTGTGGGGGACGGACTCTGAGTCAGAACAGAGTAGCTGTGGGGGACGGACTCTGAGTCAGAACAGAGTAGCTGTGGGGGACGGACTCTGAGTCAGAACAGAGTAGCTGTGGGGGACGGACTCTGAGTCCGAACAGAGTAGCTGTGGGGGACGGACTCTGAGTCAGAACAGAGTAGCTGTGGGGGACGGACTCTGAGTCAGAACAGAGTAGCTGTGGGGGACGGACTCTGAGTCAGAACAGAGTAGCTGTGGGGGACGGACTCTGAGTCAGAACAGAGTAGCTGTGGGGGACGGACTCTGAGTCAGAACAGAGTAGCTGTGGGGGACGGACTCTGAGTCAGAACAGAGTAGCTGTGGGGGACGAACTCTGAGTCAGAACAGAGTAGCTGTGGGGGACGGACTCTGAGTCAGAACAGAGTAGCTGTGGGGGACGGACTCTGAGTCAGAACAGAGTAGCTGTGGGGGACGGACTCTGAGTCAGAACAGAGTAGCTGTGGGGGACGGACTCTGAGTCAGAACAGAGTAGCTGTGGGGGACGGACTCTGAGTCAGAACAGAGTAGCTGTGGGGGACGGACTCTGAGTCAGAACAGAGTAGCTGTGGGGGACGGACTCTGAGTCAGAACAGAGTAGCTGTGGGGGACGGACTCTGAGTCAGAACAGAGTAGCTGTGGGGGACGGACTCTGAGTCAGAACAGAGTAGCTGTGGGGGACGGACTCTGAGTCAGAACAGAGTAGCTGTGGGGGACGGACTCTGAGTCAGAACAGAGTAGCTGTGGGGGACGGACTCTGAGTCAGAACAGAGTAGCTGTGGGGGGCGAACTCTGAGTCAGAACAGAGTAGCTGTGGGGGACGGACTCTGAGTCAGAACAGAGTAGCTGTGGGGGACGGACTCTGAGTCAGAACAGAGTAGCTGTGGGGGACGGACTCTGAGTCTGAACAGAGTAGCTGTGGGGGACGGACTCTGAGTCAGAACAGAGTAGCTGTGGGGGACGGACTCTGAGTCAGAACAGAGTAGCTGTGGGGGACGGACTCTGAGTCAGAACAGAGTAGCTGTGGGGGACGGACTCTGAGTCTGAACAGAGTAGCTGTGGGGGACGGACTCTGAGTCAGAACAGAGTAGCTGTGGGGGACGTACTCTGAGTCAGAACAGAGTAGCTGTGGGGGACGTACTCTGAGTCTGAACAGAGTAGCTGTGGGGGACGGACTCTGAGTCAGAACAGAGTAGCTGTGGGGGACGGACTCTGAGTCAGAACAGAGTAGCTGTGGGGGGCGGACTCTGAGTCAGAACAGAGTAGCTGTGGGGGGCGGACTCTGAGTCAGAACAGAGTAGCTGTGGGGGGCGGACTCTGAGTCAGAACAGAGTAGCTGTGGGGGACGGACTCTGAGTCAGAACAGAGTAGCTGTGGGGGACGGACTCTGAGTCAGAACAGAGTAGCTGTGGGGGACGGACTCTGAGTCAGAACAGAGTAGCTGTGGGGGACGGACTCTGAGTCAGAACAGAGTAGCTGTGGGGGGCGGACTCTGAGTCAGAACAGAGTAGCTGTGGGGGACGGACTCTGAGTCAGAACAGAGTAGCTGTGGGGGACGTACTCTGAGTCAGAACAGAGTAGCTGTGGGGGGCGGACTCTGAGTCAGAACAGAGTAGCTGTGGGGGACGGACTCTGAGTCAGAACAGAGTAGCTGTGGGGGACGGACTCTGAGTCAGAACAGAGTAGCTGTGGGAGACGGAGGCGATCAGTAGAAGCGCCGCAATGGGGGAGAATTCAAAAGACACGAACTAGGCAGATCCGGAAAGAACAGAAAGCACACAAAGCTTGGGACTTCTTGGGACCCTGAACAGTTAATTCTCTTCCTGTTCCCGTAACCGATTGTCACACAAGCAAACGTCGCTGCTGGGAACATAGTGCTAGTTATGAAGATCAGTTGCCTTCTCCCTCTAGCATGTGGGTCTGTTTGCAGTGCGTCTGTGACGTCCTGACCTTGCTCTGCTGCGGAGGCTGCGGCTGCGGCTGCGGAGGCGGCGGTCCCGGACTGGCAGTCCCAGCGCCGGGGGTGGTGGCCCGCGACGGACCGGCCGAGGTAGGGGCGTTCAGTGGCGCACCCCGAAACTTCTTTAGCGTCCTTAAAAAAACAACAACACGGAAACGTGATATTTGTCAGTGAGGTGACACATTTCTATTTGTTAACCATTTATAACTCCATGGGTTCATGGTCAACAAGAATATGTCTGTTTTGCTTGGTAGACCTCATCGAATTGCTTGGTTATTGATCTGAATAATAAAGCACTTTCCAAGCATCTATTCAGTGTCTCTCTGCATGTATTGAGGGTATCCGATATATAGCCTTTAGCCAACACAGAGTGGCCTTCCAGTTGGTCGTAACGACGACAATCGAGCTGAAACCGGCCGCTAAGCGCAGGTCGTTAAAGCAGGCCAGAGGCCACATGACCCCACCGTTGACCTTTCCAGGAACAACCCCAGTACCGCACCGCCGGGAGACAGTGGCTTCGAGCAGGCACGTAGACAAGTTTTTCTCAGGGTGGCGGATCAAATTTCGCTCCGTTTCGTTAGTGAAAACTTGTTAACCGGGGGGGGGGGGGGGGGGGGAGTCGGGTCGTCGCAGAATCGTATTTTATCTAGTGTAAATTTGCTTGGGGGGGGGGGGCATTTGTTAGCGGAAAATTGTTGACCGAGGGGGGGGGGGGGGCATTTGTTAGCGGAAAATTGTTGACCGGGGGGAGGGGGGAGGTGGTGTCGGGTAGTTACAGACACGCAGTTTATCTAGTGTTAACTGGTTTGCTCAAGGGGGGGGGGGGGGGGGGGCATGGCCCCCGTGCCCTCCCCCTCCCCTTGGCTACGTCCCTGGCTCCGAGTTAGGACGGTCAGCTCTGTCGGAAAACGGTCAGACTGAGAGGGCCGGTTGGTTTCTTTACCAGACGGTTCGCCATTGCTGTTGATATGGACACTGGGTTGGGCAGCTTGTTAAGAGCTGACCACCAGTAGTCACCTAACTGTAAACTTATATTACCCAATACAGTGAGCAGAAACTTCACCTTTGAGCAAAAGTTGTAGCTGCAAAGTTTGCAACTAACTAGGTAGTCAAACTTAACATTTAATTGATAAAAAAAGATTGATGCCACGTCACATAGGCGAAAGATAGACGGTTATCAAACCAATCACTAATCAAACTGTGATTGCATAGATTCGACCGTGATGCTTAAAGCATCAAACTATGTGCAATGTAAATCAAATTGTTCCCTCAGAGAAGCTTCGATCCAGGGGAAAACGTGTCTGGATTTGTAATAACAACACGAGTTTCGCTGGGATGTTCGTGCAACATAAATGAGCTAAACGGCACAAAGTGTAGCATCGTCAGCATGCACAGCACCTCATTATCTGCTGTAACCCTGCTGAAAACGAGGCCAGAGTACGCAGCCAGTGACGACCACTAGCTATAATGAGCTACCTCGTACAAGGAAATCGGCCAATCTTTTGGCGACTGATTGTCATGATAGTGGCGGTGTCACGGAGTGGACTGAGGGTGCATCATGGCCAACCACAGAGTGTTCACGAAGCACAGCAGACATCCCTCAGTCAATAGGGACACGTTGTCTTTCAGCTCGTGATTCTGCCTCGTGATATGTGCATGACACGCGTTTGTCATGTACCCCAGCGATTCGGTTCATTGGTGTACAAAGTTGATAATTACCGAGCGGGCGCGAAGCGCCCGTGAGGTTTCTCGTCAACTTACTAGACAAATTTACATTTGACCCGGCCCGAACCGGCCCGACACGGCCGTACAGACGCTTTTCGGAATCTAATAACTTTGCAACCACTGCTCCAATTGAGTTTTCATTATTGGATAGGACCATCAAATCAATTTGGATTTTTGGTATGTTGCGTTCTGATAGGGCCTGGCACAAGGCCACAAGGCCTGGCACATGCAAACGTCGAAATGAACACAAATCATCCTTGATCACAAATGGTTGTATTTATCCAAGCATTAATTACGAACGAGCACGAAACGCTCGCTCGTCCTTCCATGGTGCATGAGAAAAATCTGATTATGAGCGGCCCGACCCGACCCGACCCGGCCCGGCCCGTGGCGACGCTTTTGAGAAGCTCATATCTCTGCAACCACGCGTCCGATTGACAAGCGGACTTCTTTGCTTAGCAGCCCCATACAATCTACCCTGTTTGAGACCAGTGCCGACTCATGTGGGTGAATACCACTGCGCGTGGCGCGTGCCGCGTGAGGGGTGTTGAAAAGTATTTTCTCGCAATAACTCCGCAACGGCTAAGCAGATTATGTGCAAATTTCGTGTGTGGTTAGGGACCCTCAGCCGCCACTTTCACACAACTCAGGGGTGGGGTGACTCTGCACGTGCGCACGTGCACAGCCCTATTCTGTATCTCATGAACGACTGAGCCGATTGTGTTCAAATTTGATGTGTGGTTAGGGACCTCTCAGCCGCCGCCTTTCCACAAGTCAGGGGTGGGGTGGCTTTGCACGTGCGCACGTGCACACCCCTATTCTATATCTCTGGAACGGCTGAACCGATTGTGTTCAAATTTGGTGTGTGGTTAGGGACCTCTCAGCCCCCACTTTCCCACAGGCCAAAGGGGGGTGCCTCTGCACGTGCGCACGTGCGCACTTTTTTTGTATCTCAGAAACTACTTGCCTGATCGAGTTGAAATTCACCATACATTTCCTTCGCGCTCGCTCGTTCATCGCCAACTACGGCGCTTTACTGGTTTATACGATGTACGATGAAGCATGCAGCGCTCAGGACGTACTCCCTTTTGGCGGATTCGATAAAGGAGATCATGCACAATTTAATGCAACTTAATTTGTATGTAGTTTGTCCCAGGGAAGCAACAGATACCGCTCGTTTACCGCCGATTAAGGCGTTTTACTGGTATTAACTACATCCTGTACACTTAAATTACCGCGCGGGCGCGAAGCGGCCGTGAGGTTTCTCGTCAACTTACTTAGACACATTTACATTTGACCCGACCCGACCCGGCCCGACCCGGCCATACAGATGCTTTTCGGAAGCTAATAGCTTTGCAACCACTGCGCCGATTGAGATCGGGTTTTCACCATTGGATAGGACCATCAAATCAATTTTGATATTGCTATAGTGCGTTCTGATATGGGTGGTACCACAGCGCGTAGCACCCGCAGATGTCGAAATGCACAAAAATCATTCTTGATCAAAAATGGCTTGATTTATCTAAGCATTCGTTTTTTTATACGCTGAAGCATGCAGCCGCTCAGGACGTACTCCCTTTTGGCGGATTCGAGAAAGAAGATCATGTACAATTTAATAAAACTTAATTTTTATATTGGCATGCATTGAGGCCTGGTAATTTGTACAGAGGACTAAAAGGAATAAAAGGACTATCTGTTACTGCCACGTGTGCTCCCGTACCGTACCATATTTCAAACCTGTTTTAGCTTTACCAGTGCGCGCCCGCTCGGTCATCGCCTGAAAAGGCGTTTTACTGATGTATACGATGAAGCATACAGCGCTCAGGACGTACTCTCTTTTGGCGGATTCGAGAAAGTAGATCATGAACAATTTAATACAACTTAATCTAGCTTTACCAGAGCGCGCCCCCTCGGTCATAGCCCAAAAAGGCGTTTTACTGGCATTACTATCTCCTATGCACTTTTAACTATGTTAAGAGGAAACTTCATCCAACAACTCACAGTTGCTTCGTATGAGCACAGGAGCAATGGATGGCACTATGCAAATCCATAAACAAAACTAAGCAACTAGCTTTAGGAGAAGCGGTACCGTTTCCAACCGCAACGCGAACTATATGTAGATATTTTAAGTTTGATAATCCTTGTCAACGGACACCATGCTGTGGAATAAAGATAGATCACAGACCCTGCTATGATATCGTTATAGACAATTGTTCTTCACTTCAAATAAAACACCTCGGTTAGGCAGGCTCACCCAATTTGGTATTACATGACACGCAAAAATAAGCCTCTTTATAAACGACATAGGTACTCAGGTGCATACTGCATTCATCAATGGGGCATTCTATGACAGATCGACCAAGCCATAACACCCTACATCTCGGATTTCGATAAAACTACGTGCTGGGGGTTATCTGGGCCGTAGAATCACGCTGTGAAATTTTCAGCCTCGTCTGTCAAATGGTTTTGAGTTACAGCCTCAGCCAACTTTGTAATGTCATGCACAACTCCAATTTTCAGAGGGCAATATTTCCCATCTAAATCATGCTAGTCATATAAACCTGTATTTCATCAGAATTATCAGGAACCATAGATTAATATGATATGATCTTTTTTAAATCGTTTTATTTTATTTTAGCATGTGATCTCAGGTCAGATCACGTGATTTTATAATGTGTGCATTTAAAATTCGGATTTTTTCATGCCAGAATCGATCTCGATACATAAGTCTACGATGGTAAGAAAATTGGAGATAGGGGTTTCCTCTAAATATTTTTATCTTTTTGTATTTGGGCAAATCATGGTCACCAGCACGTATTAACGTCTAACGGTAATAACTTTGCACGTAATTGTGCTAGAGAGCTTAATCGGGCATTGACTGGGGGGGGGGGGGGGCGTTTAACGCCCCCATGATGAACTTTCGTAATAGCTAAAAACGAATAGCGCTATCCACGTGAAATTTTGGGTACCTTCTTCTACATCGATTTTACATCTTCTGTGCAAAAATGAAGCAATTTCGTCGGAAAAATTCGAAATATAGCGAATTTAGTGACGTCACTACACACGAGTTTGACACAAAAATCAGCTAAAATTTAACAGACCGTACAAAAGCCATGTTTCGAGCAAAATGAAATCCAAAAACGTCAAAAGATAGCAAATGACAAGGGCTGCAACACAGATATCTCGGATTTGTAAGTTTTTTAACCCAAAAAAATCAAAAAAAATATTTTTGGGAAAATTACCACAAAATCAAATTTTTCAAAGATATTAAAAGCCCGGAAAATATGTCAGAGAAACACATGTGGGCAACCACCATACCAAATTTCAAAATGATATCACATTTTGAATGACTTATGGCATCTAAAGTATGGGTAACTCATGACGTAATATTTTGAAATTGCGTGTTTTGGCTTGTATTGACCAGATACCGAGACAAGTAATTGCTAGCACTATATTTCTGAGACAAATATGGTCAAGAAACATGTCTTTTTTATTTATATTTATAAATATCACATTTTGACCTAATGTGACCTGACCTTGACCTTAGCTTGACTCTAACTTCACGTAAATGAAGTCAGGTGGTAACATAACTATCACTATCGAATTATACGCGTAAAATATTCCATACAACATGTGTTGCATGACTTTCTTGACAAAAAATAAATATTTTGTACATAGTGACCTTTTGTGACCTGACCTTGACTTTGACCTTTGCCAACAATCTCACTTTAGCTCATGCGGGACGTGTATCATACCTTTGAGAGCACTTTGGGTGATCATGGTCGCAATCGAAGGCTTTGGATGGAAAGTATGGCCCATAAACTAAACCTCAATTTTGACCTTTGACCTGACTGTGACCTGGCATGTGACCTCAATTTGAAATTTGTGAGCTTGCTTTAGATTTGTCTTATTTATCGCTTTCGAATGCCGCTTTGCGCGTCTCGATGCGATGCTTAGTTCAGAAGATAACGGGGTGGGGGGCGTTTACCACTCCCCAGTCAATGGTGTTCAGCTGAGACCCTAGTCAATGCCGGGTTAACTTAACAGCATTACATTTGTCTCGTCGAGCTGCATTCAATGATATCATGACCCTTGCAGATCGCTCCATAACCTCAAGGTCACGTGACCTGAGGTTGATTTGCCAAAAGGCTGGCTTGATTAAGTAATAGATGATTTGTTTTAAAAAAATGGCAAATTTGAGTTTTTTTAATCTCTAGAAGACACTATAGTATTCTCCGTATTTGTATATCATTCTCCGTCTGTAAATATGAGTAAGACTATTTGATGTTTCGACGATCCACAGATGCCTCTATCGGCGAAATAATCCATTATTACGAGCGCACTCGCTCGTCCTTCCGTGGTGTATGGGAAAAATCTGATATGAGCGGCCCGGCCCGTGGCGACGCTTTTGAGAAGCTCATATCTCTGCAACCGCACGCCCGATTGACAAGCGGACTTCTTTGCTGAGCAGCCCCATCTAACCTTTTCTGTTTGAGGCCGGTGCCGACTCATGTGGGTGACTACCACTGCGCGTGGCGCGTGCCGCGTGAGGGGTGTTGAAAAGTATTTTATCGCAATAACTCCGCAGCGGCTGGGCAGATTATGTGCACATTTCGTGTGTGGTTAGGAACCCCTCAGCCGCCACTTTCACACAACTCAGGGGTGGGGTATCTCTGCAAGTGCGCACATGCACACCCCTATTTTATATCTTAGGAACGGCTGAGCCGATTGTGTTCAAATTTGGTGTGTGGTTAGGGACCTCTCATCCGCCAGTTTCCCACAAGTCAGGGGTGGGTGCATTTGCACGTGCGCACGTGTACACCCCTATTCTGTATCTCAGGAACGGCTGAGCCGATTGTGTTCAAATCTTGTGTGTGGTTAGGGACCTATCAGCCGCCGCCTTTTCACAAGTCAGGGGTGGGGTGACTTTGCACGTGGGCACGTGCACACCCCTATTCTATATCTCTGGAACGGCGGTGCCGATTGTGTTCACATTTGGTGGGTGGTTAGGGACCTCTCAGCCCCCACTTTCCCACAATCAAAGGTGGGTGCCTCTGTACGTGCGCACGTGGCACCCTTTTTTGCATCTCAGAAACTACTTGCCCGATCGAGTTGAAATTCCCCATACATTTCCTTCGCGCTCGCTCGTTCATCGCCGACTACGGCGCATTACTGGTATCATAACGTGTCTTGATCACTGAGTTGAATTAGATTGTCACGTGATTCGAAGGGCCTGTACCTTCCATCTAAAAGGAGCCTTCGAAGGGCCTCTTATTCCACCTAAACAAAATCACGAACTTTAACTGAGAATATTACGAAATCACCTGACGTGACCTGAGGTCACATGTACAAAAAATGCATTCTAACTTTCAAAAGAAGAACATTACATTAAATCGTGGTTAACCCTATTTGTAACGGGGGGGGGGGCGGATTCCGCCCCCCCCCTCATGTTTTTCGCAGATATCTCCAGAACGGCTGGGAGCAGACTCATGAAATTTTGGGACTTTTCATAGAATTGAACTCCGCATTTAGAGTCAAAATTTTGAGTTTTTAACTTGAACAGAGGCGGTTCCAGGGCACAGTTTTGGGTGGGTTCGGAGGCGACATTTGGCGAAAATACGGAATTGCGATCTTCACGGTTTCTTCCTAACTGCATCAAGTATGAAGGAGTTACATCGGCTTACCGTGATTGCAACAAGTGCAAATTAGATGATGTTAATGAAATATCATACAAAATTGCATGGCAGAGGCAGTTTCAGGGGCTTGAAAGGGGGGGGGGGGGTCCAGGAAGTATTCAATGCTTGGCGGGAAGCCAATAGAGCAATGTAAGGGGCATTTATAGCTATCAAGATGTAAAAGATAGTTTCTGCTTCCATTATTTGCATAATTTATTACATATAGAGTTTCAGGGGCGTGTTCAGGAACATGAAAAGGGGGGGGGGGTGACTGGCATGGTGATGACGATATGCCAGCGATAACGGCGCAATATACGTTTAGCTTATAATAATATATGCACATATGAGACCAGAAAAGGGAATAAAGTCATTTTTTTTGCAGAGGCGCGCTCAGGAATGGAAGAAAGGGGGTCATATTATTGTAAGGAAACTAAGAGGCATGGGCGTACAATGACATAACATACTGCAGTTTTCGGATGAAACACGCACCACAGGCTACTCTACGAAGGATTATAAGATAATAGGCGAGTCCAGGTAGGGTACAAAGGGGGGTAAGCAATGTTAATTGAAGTTGTAAGTGAAATAGTCACTGTTGACTAGTTAGTATCATAATGGCGGATAATATACTTATCAAAAGGTCTTGCGCCGCCCTAGTTTGGATCCTGGATACACCTATGATGAAGTAAAACATGCAAACAGGAACTATCTATGATCAGTAACATATTTATAGTGCTGGGTAGCAACTTGTCTGCGGTTAATATTTTTCCCAATTTTACCCCCCTTTTTCACTAACCTGGTACCACCTATGGCACAAAATATGATTTATAACTGTTTTTCTAATATCTCAATCACATACCGTTTCATTTATCAAAAAACAACATCAAAAAATGGTTTTATTACGCATTTACTTCACCCCCATATTGAGTGACCTGCACACGCCTATTATTTTTGAATTTTCAAACGTCACCGTTATATATCAAGTTCCGATTCAATCTCTATCGATTCCTATTAGTTGTGTTAAAATCGGTCGATAAACATGAAAGCTATGTTGGATTAAAAATACCACTAAAATTTGTAGTTTTTGCCCCCCTGTTGCCCCCTATCCCAAATTTATATTTTTATCTTTATTTATAAATGTAGATCGTGTTGAGGGGAACCAAACACCGTTTCATTTTTGAAAATCGGACGGGTAAATCTCGAGATCTCCGGGGGGGCGGAATCCGTCCCCCCTGTTACAAATAGGGGTAGCCAGGAGCCTGTTACAAATAGGGTTAAAGGGAGATAATCACCTTTTTATTTTGTTGGCAACAATTGATTTGGCTACCGTTATGGTATTAAAATGATGTGATCTAAATTTAAGAATTAAATCAAATGATTCTCTAATTCAACGTTGGAAGTTTGGGAAAATAAATTATCAGTATTTTCCCTCCACTATTGGAAAGCGCAACATCTGGCGCTTTTGCATCAATCTGTTCAACGTTGTTGAATGGGCACTTATAACAAATCGCCGACACTTATTAGGTGCCAAGCTAAACTGCCGATTTCAATGCACTTTTTCAAATGATTGTCGATTGTTCATAAAAGTTTGGCACATATTCGCAAAAGATTGAGTGCAGGAAACATATTGCATACCTTCATGATAAATAAAATGCGTAGGGAGGCTAATTTACTGAATTCGTTACCGAGTACTTGCTGAGTACCGACCGATATAAGCGTGGATCGTTTATCGGTATGAAACTGCTAATATCTTTCGGTAGGAATGTTTATATGGAAAATGTGATGAATTTACATCATATTTTGGCCTCGTCTATCGATTTCAGGTGCTAACTCCATTTTTGTGAGAAAGAGTGATTATTTCCCTTTGAAGGGACTATCCCACCTTAACATTATATTTGAGTTGAGATAGCCATTTTGATGGATTGGCATTGAAATTAAGTATGGTAGCAGTTTAAACAACCACAATGATCTAATCAAAAAGATATTCGAGTTTGATTTTGACATCTGTAAAAAATAAGGCCCATGTGTATTTGAATAGGGCCTCTAAAGCGACAGCGTCGTCTCTCTCTACCCAACTGGTAATGATAGTCGACTTGTTTTAAGGTCAGCCTTGGAATATTTTCGTCTTTGATTTCTCGATTCCCGGGTGGTTCGCAATCTAGAGGCTAGCACTATCAGCTGGAGTTGATGCAGCAGTTCGCCGCCAGGGACCGCTAGTGAGCCAGGGTGTTATGACGTCGCAACTCGCAAGCAAATGGTACCAGTTAAATACTTAACGCTAAATATTTATTTATTTATATATACATCAATCAATCAATATTTAGTGGTACAATTTGCTTGCGACGTCATAACACCCTGGCTCACTAGCGGTCCCTGGCGGCCAACTGCTGCCACAACTCCAGCTGATAGTGCTAGCCAATCTAGACACCGGGTGGTTCGCTTTTTCTGCGCAATAGATGTCGACAAAAATTGTGCCATACATTTGGCAGCACAAAGGATTTCCCTGTTATTAAACAAAATTATATGACGTCACCAACCCTACTTCCCGCTTAAAACTAAAAGTTGAATATCTTCCAAGATAAACAATATTTTTCGGAAAAAAAACATACAATTAAATGTGATTCGACAACTTTCAAAAGGTGGGACAGTCCCTTTAACGGCGATTCTGATGATATATAAGTTTATATAATATGAACTATTTATATGGGAGCTATCGCCCGCTGAAAATTAGAGCTTTGCGCGACACAATCCCTGAGGCTATAACTATAAAACCGTTCGACGGACAGGGCTGAAAATTCCACAGCTTAAATATATGGCCCAGACAGCCCATGACACATTGTTTCATCGAAATATGAGAATTAGGGTGTTATGGCTTGGTCGATCGGACGTGTCCTCAGATCTGACCGGGTGGTCTGACCGGGTGACCTCAGGTCACGTGACCTTGAGGTCACAGAGCGACCACAGGGCTCATGTTATATATAATTGAAATCAGGTTGACGAGATAAGTATAATGCCGTTTAATCTAGCTCTAACACAATTACGTGAAAAGTTATTACCAAAAACATGCTGGTGACCATATTTCCAAATATAAAAATATAAATACAATATTAAGAGAAAAAAACGATTTCCATTTCTTTTACCATCGAATGCATCAAAGTCGATTCTGGCATGGGAAAAAATCCGAATTGTAAATGGCCGCATTGTTAAATCACGTGATTTGGCCTACAATCACGTGTTGAATTTCCAAAATTTTATAATTTAAACAAAATGATTATATAATATTAATTTATAGTTCCTGATGATTCTGATGATATGTAGGTTTATATGACTCACATTATTTAGATGGGAGATATTGCCTGCCGAATATTACAGTTTGGCACGACATTGCAAATTTGCCCGAGGCTGTAACTCGAAAACTATTCAATAGTCGAGACTTAAAATTGCACAGCGTGAATCTACGGCCCTGCTAACTACCAAGACATAATTGTATCGAAATCTGAGATGTAGGGTGTTATTTCGAGATTTTTTGGTCGATCTGTCCTGGAATGCCCCAACAGTTACCTATATAGTCTATATAGTCGTATAGACTATATAGTAGTTATTACGACCAGCGTGGGTGCTTTTAGGAATTCAAGGGAAGTATGCATAACTTGATACCAAACCCTCAGGGAAATTATATTTACACTCTATGGTGCGCCTGCGGCACACTTTGCTTCGCACAGAAACGCTCCCGGAGGAGTCGCACTCTGCGGATTCTACACTGACTTTGGATTAACTATTCAGTCCAGAATCTCCGTAACATTGGATTTTCCATCTTTGGTGCTCTGTAGCGCACTTGGCTCGGAGAAACATCCGTCCTGTTCCGTCCCCGTTCCCGTCCGGCACATAAACAACGAACCACTACATTTTCATGAGTAAAATATCAGGGACTCGTCTGTGACTACTCACTCCTGAAGTTCCTTGATGGTCTTGTCCTTGGCGAACTGCTCCTCCTGAGACATCTGCATCAGGTGCAGCAGCCTCTCCGACTCGCCCTGGGCCTTCTTATTCTCCTCCCGCAGCTGCAGCAGCTCCTTCTGCAGCACAGCCAGCTCTCTGCTGTTGTCTCCCTGCTGTGCCTGCCGGAGAGAAAACGTATGGGTTGTTTTATTCTCCTCCCGCAGCTGCAGCAGCTCCTTCTGCAGCACAGCCAGCTCTCTGTTGTTGTCTCCCTGCTGTGCCTGCCGGAGAGAAAACGTATGGGTTGTTTTGACGGCGCAATCATCCACGTGGGCTGAAGCGACCTTATCCTAGCCGGCCTAAATCAAGAAGACAGAGATGTTGGTTTTCCGAAGGAAGGGAGAAGAGGTCGCCACTCTCACTCTCACTCTCACTCTCACTCTCACTCTCACTCTCACTCTCACTCTCACTCTCACTCTCACTCTCACTCTCACTCTCACTCTCACTCTCACTCTCACTCTCACTCTCACTCTCACTCTCACTCTCACTCTCATTCGCATTCGCATTCGCATTCGCATTCGCATTCGCATTCTCATTCTCATTCTCATTCTCATTCTCATTCTCATTCTCATTCTCATTCTCATTCTCATTCTCATTCTCATTCTCATTCTCATTCTCATTCTCATTCTCACTCTCACTCTTACTCCTCTTTCTATCTCTCTGTATCTCTCTATTCTGAAAAGGGAGCTCCACGCAAGGAGCTCCACGCAAGGAGCAGCAAGCGCAAAGACGAGACGAAGGTACGTCAGGCTTTTTCTCACTATCGTTTCCTGGTGCAAATAAATCAATAGTTCCATGGCCACGCCGTCGCCCCTCGGTGTCTGGCAGATTATGTCACACTGGGCCGATGAGACACGCCATTGTGCCCTGCCCAGACACCGTCTCACACACAAGAGAGGTGATCGATACAGCCGGCATTGTCCCGCGCGCCCGTCACCAGGAAGGCTCTGGCCTTGGTAGTCCGTGCCAGGCAGGCACTCGATGCCGTACGACACACCAGAACGGATTTAATTTAATTCGTAAATTAAATAAAAAGTCGGTGAGAGGAAGGCGCGGAAACGATGCGTAATGCGTTTTATGGCGACCTGGCACATTTTGGCGAAGTTAAGTCTCTTTAATATTTCACTAATCGATATGTACTTCTATTCAGCACAGTCCAAGGCAACTAGACAATGTTTAATTTGGTAGTGATGGCAATTACGTATTTAAAAAAGCATAACCGAAACTACAGCATTACTCTATCATCAGCTCAACACAGCCAGACAAGTACCAAATTACGCGGCTTAGTGGAACCGAACTATCGGTCTCCCTCATATCATACACCTCTAGCAAGCCTCTCCCGTGAAGCGGGTCATCTCCCACTCGACAACCGATTCCCTATACTCTTCCGCAGCGGTGGTTAGAACGCGACAGCGCATCCCTCGCTCAGGGCGTCCTCCCGGGTCGGCTGGAACCGCCGGGCACTCGCCGTTTTACGAGCGCGACAGTAATTCCCTGAGTGGCTGATCACAGATTAAATGGCCCGGATGTGGGCAATCGGCCGGAGCCAATGGACATTAACTAGTGAGGCAACACGATACGACAAATCAATCAGCAAATGCTGCTGCCGAACTGCCGCTGCTGGGCATGGCAAACGATTCAGGCAATCATTTCCGGTTATATTTTAGACAGGCATCGCTTAGTGTTCACTGTTCAGTATCATTTTTGCATTGGATGCAAGATATGTCTTTTGAGTGGTGCAAGACAATACTTAGCACAGTATGCAATCGGGTTATTGTAAGCGACAACACTTTATTTTGGACGCACGATACCCAGTTTGTCGTTTCTTACACAGTGCAGCCGGCTGACGAGGCTTAAACATTGCAAATGGGTGCCAAAGAAAACACCCCCGCCAAAAGAAAATCCTTCAAGTTTGTCAGACTGGCTCTTTTCACTTTCGATCTCCCCGTGACACTGTGGCTGCAATCCGTCACTGAGCTATCAGCGCTCTGATTATCCCCGTGGCACTGTGGCTGCAATCCGTCACTGAGCAATCAGCACTCTGATTACACCGCCTACGGGGGGAGGGGGGGGGGGGGGGGGGGCCTGACAGGCCCCCGTGAGATTTCTCTTGAATAACTTTTTACACATGCAGTGCATCTTGCTAAAATTTTCGGTAGTTGAGTTTACAACAATTATACGTATGTTGTAAAAATTTAATTAAAATTGGGTTAGTAGTTTGGGAGATAATCATGTTTTGATGACGTCATGTTGGTAAAAAACTGATAATTTTTGAAAAATCGTAGAAAACAGAGTTTTAAAGCAAATTAAAAACGCAATTCACCAAAGATACAAAATGGCATTCTCTTTATAATGGCAATCTAGGATTTTCAAAACTTTGGGTTTTTGACCCCTAAAATTAAAAAAAACTTTTTTTGTGAAAGATCCCCACAAAATCACAATTTTCAAAGATGTTAGAAAAATCGGAATATATGTGAGAGAACTGAGTATGTACAATACCCATACCAAATTTCAAAGCAATATCTTTATTTTTGACTGAGTGATTGCTCCCTAAGTGTAAGAAACTGATGACGTCATTAAACAAAAAACACTTCTTTTTTTTTGACAAGATACGAACAAATAATTACCTTTTCTGTATTTCTTTAGCCAAAACTGGTCTAGGAACATGCCTTTTTATTTACATTTATCAATTTCTAATTTTGAGGTTTTCTGAAGAGCAAAATCGCTGTTCTGGACGTGATAAATCCGAGGTCATTCACTTGACTTGAAAGGTCACCCGTTGACCTGAAACATAAAAATCGCATACAGTTAGATTCCTCTCATGACAGGAAACATGGTGGTTCTTACGGCATTGCTCTAAGTTGCTTGGTTTGGAAGTTAACAGGGGGGCCTGTCAGTATGGCGAAGGTGAACAAAGCTCTCCCGTAGGGCGAGTGTTAACATAGGATGTCCTGCAAGATAGACATGTGCTGCGGCACAGTATCTGGCCCACTCGTTTCTCTACGTCAGCGGTTCTCAGCGTCAAGGGTATGGTTATCCCCCCCCCCCCATTTGATGACCTGAATGACTCGTTACCCCCTCCCCCATTGCGCACACCACAGTTCTTGACTTCAAGCTATGCGGTACAGCATAACTTCAGGCGTTTACTACAACTGCCATCTAGTGACAAGAATGTAAGTAGACATATGTGAGCTGCTTCTCTAAGCCTCAAGCAGTGATCCCAAGGGTTCCAACTGTATACAAATCCGTAAACCGTAACACTAGGCTGCGCAGCATTTAGCATGAATTGTTTGTTACGCTCTTCACGATAATATGATAATATGGTGGCAATGAAACAGAAATTCAGGGATAGATGCGCGTATTACGCACTATCATCGAACGAATCAGCTATAATTTCTTACTTAGCTGCTTAATAGCCATTACCCCTACTCGAAGGCTTCATTACCCCAAGCGGGTAACTACCCTTATTTAAGAATCACTGCTCTGCTTGCATGTTCTGAGTGCGTTGAGTCGAATAATGCAGTAACAAACCAGTTTAAAGGAAATAGTTCACCTTGTAATATTTTTACCAAACACGTTTTGATTATATTTTGTAATATAATGTATTTTTATATTGTCAAAAATGCCTTATATCGCGCCTATTCAGGACAGAAGGCCGTAAATTTGTATTGTTTATCAAAACTATATGCATACTCTCTGAGTCAGAGTCCTGACGTCACGCGAATGTAAACAAATGATTCAGCCAATCAGATTCGAAAGTAGTCGCGTAAAGATAGACTCGCATTGGAGATGTGCCAACCGGCGGCCGGCGATTCGCTTACTAGCACCAGCTGCAAGCTGATTGGCTGATGGTATAGCCTCTGCCCGGGCTAGAACCAATACAACATTCTTTCGCCAGCACCGCATTCCTTCGCCAAAAAATATTCGGCTATAAAAATATAAAAAAATATAATAATAAAATATATATATATAAATAATATTCAAATATATTCGGCTGGAGAGTCTTTTCAGTCAAGAAAACTTGCAGATAGGGGTTTCCCAACACGGGCTACAAAACTGCTATCTCAGTTTAAAACTAATGCTGAAGGTGAACTATTTCCTTTAATAGGGTAGGGACCATTTTCGTAAGTTGGGGTTAAAGTATATTCGTTGGAAGCGCATTTTTTTACACATTACACTGCTCCATTTTCTTCATTCAAAACAATAAATCCATACAAAATCGCAAAAAAACAAAAAGAAATACTGGATGGTGATTGACCGAATTAGTCGTGACGTCATACTATAGCTGTCCGGCTGGAGTCGAATACAGCGGCACATGTTTTTCGTAAATAACTCGTAAACGAAAATAGCCAGGCCACTGATACTTTCTGGCATTTAAGCCAACACAATAGCGGATCGTTCGACACCCAAAAATGGAAAATCAGTCTGTATTTGTTTTAGTTATATGCATTTGAAATTGAAGATGGCGGCGAGAATCGCGGTCGGCGAAGCGATATCTCAGGCGCCAGTAGTCGGACCGGGATGATTCAAACACCATTCTGCATCTCTGGGAAACCTGATATTAGAAACATCTAATTGACCCCATTATGATGACCTATGACGTCACGAAGAGATCAAGTCAGAATGTGACCTAACTTGACCTCTCCGTAACGTCATAGGTCACCATATTGGGATCAATGAGATGTTTCTAACATCAGATTACCCAGCGACGCCGAATGGCGTTTGAATCATCCCGATCCGACTACTGGCGCCTGAGATATCGCTTTGCCGACCGCGATTCTCGCCGCCATCTTCGATTTCAAATCCATATATCTAACAAATTACAGACCGATTTTGAATGTTTTGGTGTCAAACGATCCGATATTGTGTTGGCTTAAATTCCAGGAAGTAGCAGTGGCCTGCCTTTTTTCGTTTACGAGTTATTTACGAAAAACATGTGCCGCTGTATTCGCCTCCAACCGGACAGCTATATAGTGACGTCATCACCGGTCCATGCCCTCGGGGCACAAAAAAGAAAGGCTTCCTTTCGAAAAACCAGGGCGCAGTAAGAAATTTGGACGTCGATTTGTGAATGACGAAAGTCCATTATTTATTAATTTCATCTGACCCCAACAGGTGTTCCCTACCCTATTGTAAAGTGTGGACGAATCCGAACGAGACATCGACCAAACATCGAAACATGAATCGAATATTTATTACCGAGCGGGCGCGAAGCGGGTTTCTCGTCAACTTCCTAGACAAATTTACATTTGACCCGGCCCGAACCGGCCCGAACCGGCCCGAACCGGCCCGAACCGGCCCGAACCGGTCATACAGACGCTTTTCGGAAACTAATAACTTTGCAACCACTGCTCCGATTGAGATCAGGTTTTCACCATTAGATAGGACCATCAAATCAATTTTTATTTTGGTATGGTGCGTTCTGATAGGGGTGGTACCACATCGCGTGGCACACGCAAAGGTGGAAATGAACACAAATCATTCTTGATAAAAAAAATGGCATTATTGATCTAAGCATTCGTTTTTGTATACGCTGAAGCATGCAGCGCTCAGGATGAACTCCCTTTTAGCGGATTCGAGAAAGGAGATCATGAACAATTTAATAAAACTGAATTTGTATGTTGGCATGCATGGAGGCCTGGCAATTTGTATGGAGGACTAAAAGGATTAAAAGGACTATACCACGTGTGCTCCCGTACCGTTTCATATTTCAAACCTGTTTTAGCTTTACCAGAGCGCGTCCGCTCGGTCATCGCCCAAAAAGGCGTTTTACTGGTTTTAATTTTATGGAAATACAATTTAAGAAACCTTTAAGGGAAGTTAGTTTTACTTCAGTTCTTAATGCAGAGGGAAGAGAAATATGCAGTTTTCGAATTATTTATATTTCTTTTGATCTCGTCCCAAAAGTAGCCTTTTCCCGCTTTGGATCCGCCTGTATTATCAGAACAGGACTGAACTGGACGGTTACACCGACGGTTACACCGACGGTTACACTGGACGAACAGGACAGAACAGGACTGGACGGTTACACTGACGGTTACACTGGACGAACAGGACAGAACAGGACTGGACGGTTACACTGACGGTTACACTGGACGAACAGGACAGAACAGGACTGGACTGGACGGTTACACTGACGGTTACACTGGACGAACAGGACAGAACAGGACTGCACTGGACGGTTACACTGACGGTTACACTGGACGAACAGGACAGCACAGGACTGGACGGTTACACCGACGGTTACACTGGACGAACAGGACAGAACAGGACTCGACGGTTACACTGACGGTTACACTGGACGAACAGGACAGAACAGGACTGGACGGTTACACCGACGGTTACACTGGACGAACAGGACGGTTACACTGACGGTTACACTGGACGAACAGGACAGAACAGGACTGTACGGTTACACCGACGGTTACACTGGACGGACAGGACAGAACAGGACTGGACGGTTACACTGACGGTTACACTGGACGAACAGGACAGAACAGGACTGGACTGGACGGTTACACTGACGGTTACACTGGACGGGCAGGACAGAACAGGACTCGACGGTTACACTGACGGTTACACTGGACGGACAGAGCAGGACAGGACTGGACGGTTACACTGACGGTTACACTGGACGGACAGAACAGGACAGGACTGGACGGTTACACTGAATGGATGGACGCGACATGGTTAATTTGGCTGAGGCAACTTAAAAACAATGATATATGTCAATTGGTGATTCGCTTAGCATACAGGCTCGTTAGATGATACGACCCGTACCTTGTTCGCCAACTCTATCTCCAGGTGTTTGACGCGAGCCTGCAGCTGCGCCAGCTGCTTGTCTCGCTCCACCAGCTGCTGATTTCGCTCCTCCAGCAGATGTGCCTGCTGCTGCAGTTGCTGTGACTTCTGCTGTAGCTGCTGCTGTTGTTGCTGCAGCAGCTGCTGCTGCTGTTGCTGCAGCTGCTGCTGCTGCGCGCTGGATTCTTCCTCGCTGCCACTGCTGGAGTTAGCCGCCTTCTGTTGCGCTTTCTGCAGGTCCATCTGTCCAAAGAAGCTTATAATAAGACAAATGCAAACACAAGTTGTCGGCGTTTGTTAGCACGCGATACATGCGATGCCATTTTGTGGTCCCTGACATTATCAATTGATTTATTAGTAACGTTGACACGTGTTGTAGGTCGTAAATGCATCTATCAGCACTGCACACGTGATACAGCACCAAACCAACATTGTTCAGGAGCACCTTCTTCTTAAAGCCATTTTTGCTGATGAATGCCACTTATCAAAAAGCCACTGAGGATTGAGGAACACAACAGCTTTAAAATTGTTCATGATATCTCTTAAACGGCATAGTTTCCTATCAATAGGTAACCAAAATTATTTGACATAATTGTTTAAAAGAAATGGTTGGAAAGGCATGCTATGAATGAGAAGTACCTATATCATCATATTCTATTTAATTATACCTGAGTCCGCTGAAGCTCCTGTACCAGTATCTCCAGCTGGGATTGAAGTCGCTCGCGCTCCACTCGCGCGTTCTGCATGTCGTTCTTGGAGCGCTCCAGCTCTTTTCTGAGCTTCTGCACCTCGGTGGAGTCGCTGGCCTTCTGCTGCAGCAGCTGATGCGCTGACGACAGTTGCTGCTGCTGTTCCTGGATGGTGCCCTGCTGCTGCTCCAGCCGCTGCTCCTGCAGCTGTAGCTGCTGCTTCTGCTGCTGCATCTGCTGCTGCAGCACGGCCGCGCCCTGCCGCGTCTCGGCTCTGGCCGTCTCCAGCTGCTGTCGGAGCTGCGTCAACTGCGTCTGCGTCTCCTGCAGCGCCTTCTCGGCGCGCTCGGCGCGGCTGCGCTCCGTGTCCAGGCTGGCGCGCAGCTGCTGCAGCTGTTGCGAGTCGGAGCGGTTACTGCTGCTCTGTGCCTCGCGCAGATCGGCCTCCGCCTGCTTCAGCCGCACCACCTCCGCCTCGTGCGCGCGCTGCAGCGCCTCTGTCTCCTGCTGCTTCTGCGCCAGCTGCTGTGTCAGCTGCTGCAGCCGCACCTCGCGTTCCTGCAGCTGCTGCGCCGCCTGCGCCTGCTGGCCGCCGGACGCCTGCTGCGCCGACTCCAGGCTGCGCTGCGTGCTCTGCAGCTCCTGCTGGAAGGTCGTCAGCATCGACGACGACTTCTCCAGCTGCGTCACCAGCTGGTCGCGCTCGGCGGTGATCTGAGACAGCTCGCGCTCCAGAGTGGATATCCGCTGCATGCGCTCGGCAGTCAGCTTGTCCTTCTCGCCGCCGGCCGCCAGTAGTCGCTGCTCCGACTGGCGTGCACTCTCCTTAATCTGCTGCTTCTGAAGCTCAGCCTCTTTTGCCAACTCTTCTGCCTTTCGTATCCGTCCCTCGGCCTGTCTCATCTCTTCTTCAGCCTTCTTTCTTTGCTCTTCGGTGAGTCGTTTCTGTTCCTCAATCTTTCGCTTGTCATCGTCGGAGAGGCGTTTCTGCTCTTCTGCTTTCTGTTTGTACTCCTCCGCCTGTCGCCTTTCTTCTTCTGCTCTTCGTTTATCCTCCTCCGCTTTTCTCTTGTCTTCCTCAGCACTTCGCTTCTGCTCCTCGACATGACGTTTCTGCTCTTCGGAAGTCCGGAGAGCAGCTTGAGATTTATCTAGCTCGTTCTGCATCTTGGTCAGCTGTTCATGGAAGCCCTGTACCTGTATCCTGGTCTGTTCGTCGTTGCTGCTGGCCTTGCTGGCTGTCTGCCGCAGGTTCTGCCGCTCCAGCTCAGCCACGCGCAGCTCGCCCTCTGTGCGCTCCAGCTTCGAGTGCAGCGACTCGATCTCCATGGCCATCTTCTCGAACTCGGCCTTGGCGGCCTCGTTGCTGTCTTTGTACTTGGTCAGCCGCTGCTGTGTGTGCTCCAGCTCCCGGCTCAGCCGCTGCGTCTCCGTGTCGCTCGTCTGTTTCTCATCACTGATTCGCTGCAGTTCGGCCTGCGAACGCTCCAGTTTGGCGCGCAACCGGTCCATCTCAGCCGTCATCTTCTCTATGTCGTCGTGGTTGTCATTTTGCGCCGTCGAGCGCCGATCAAGCTCCGCCTGCGCCTGCTGCAGATCGCTCTTGAGTCGCTTCTTCTCCGATTCGAGCTGCTCCGCCTTCTGGCCGAGCCTCGTTGCCTCGCCCTGCGCCTTCTCGTAGCGCGCTCGGATGCGCTCCAGCTCGAACTTGAGCCGCTCACACTCGCCCTGGGTCTGCTGTTTCTCAGACGCGAAGCGGGTCATGTTGTTCTCGTGCTTCTCCAGCTCCTTCTGCAGGCGCTGCACCTCCTCCTGCTGCTTCTCGGCCTGGATGCGCTGCTTGCGCACCTCCATCTGGGAGACGTCGTATTTCTCCCGCACGCGGTCCAACTCGTTCTGCAGTACCTCCAGCTGGATATCCGAACGACTGTCTTCATTGAGCGTGCGACCCTTCTGCGACTCGACCCGGTCCAGCTCGATGCGTAGCTTGGCCGCCTCTTGCTCGAAGCGGTCGCGCATCAGATGTTCTGTCTCCAGGTCCATCTGCGTCTTGTCCAGCCGCTCTTTGACGCGCTCAATGTCCAGTTTGAGCCGCTCCTGCTCCTCTTTGCTGCGCTCCTGGCTGTCCTGGTACTTGCCCAGACGCGCCAGGTAGCGCTCCATCTCCGACTGGCACGTCTCCGCCTCCACCTGCGCCTTGTCGCGCTCCGCTTGGATCTTACGCAGCTCAGCGTGGCTCCGCTCCGCCTTCTCATACGCCTTCTCGACCTCGACCTGCAGGCGCGCCAACTCTTCGTTGCTGCGGTCCTGTGCCGCCTGCACCTTCTGGTACTGCGCCTTGGAGCGCTCGACGTCGAACACCAGCTTGTCCACGTCCTCTTTGAGCTGCTCGCGCTCGTTGGAAAGCCGCTTGTTCTCCATCTGCGACTTGTCGTACTTGTCGCGTACTCGCTCGAGCTCCATGTTGAGACTGTCGAGCTCGTCACGTGATCTCTCCTCACTGTCCTTCATGCGCATGAACTGGACGGCGCTTCGGTCGTAGAGTTCCTGGAGCTTCTCTAGCTCTTCCTGGGCGCGGCGCTGCTCCTCGCGGCTCTTGCCGAGTAGCAGGTGGGACTTCTCTCCCTCCGACTGCAGTCTGTCCTGCTCGTCCTGCGCTGTCTGAAGCCTCGTCAGCAGCCGCTGCACCTCGCCCTGCGACCTGCCGGACACCAGAACACGGGTTAGCACGCTGTGACACACTGTTACAACACTGGGGCAAAAGTTCGGGACACAGGTCAGAACACCAAGACACCAAGACGTGGAAATTCCGGAACAGGTCAAGGCATCAGGGCACTAAACAGAAGAACAGAAAACAAGACAAAGTAGAAACACAGCTCAAAAGATGGGCGGGGTCTTATCGGACTTCTCCGCCTCTTTCTAGGAAATCCGCGGTATCCCCGGGAAGATGCGCTATTTACTGTTTCCCACGACGCGGAATTCCTGCAATTCCGCGTATAAACGGAGGACGGGAAAGCATTCCGCGACGGCGGCCGCCATATTGTTCACTGCGACGCTCATTTATGGGGTGCTTCCACGGTCACGGAGCGGAAGCAGGAAAGCGTGTCAAGAATGCAACATCTAATTTTCACAGGAATCCCTGTGGATTCCACATAGAGATCCATACAAAGAACGCGACCCCAAACCATGCCACCGTTCAACCGTAGCGTTCCACATCAGAGTGCGTCTGCGAAATAGGCCTAATTTGATTTTAGAGCCGTGTATAAGTCCCGCGTGATCGGCGGCAGGAGCCCGCAAGGCACCCTGTTAACACAATTAACATATCCTCAAATATTAGCTTTTGTTTGTATGATGTTGCCACGAGAATGAACATTCGATGATAATGATGGCTTCATATAGGATTCGCGCAACCACTATATATCCAATGTTTTAGAGAGTCATAGGTCACTCAACGCCCAATTACACGGATTTGTAACGGGTACGTTGTTATGCTGCACGAGGCATTTGTTAGTAAGACAAAATACAAATGGCGATATATCTGTGTCGTAACTCGCGATATATCGACACCTTACAGACTTCTGATCAGCTCGTTTGCCCGCTCCGCAGCAACGCCCCCGGAAACCGACTGATGACCCTGCACACCCCACACGGCCACACACCCCACACGCGCCGCAGTAGTCCCAGGGGGTGAGGCTCGTGCGTGACACCTAACGATTGCCCAGTGCACACGGACCGCTCGTTTGGGAAGTCGCGTGTTTCAGCTCGACCAGTGGTGTGCTCGGCACGCGTCCGACGCACCTCGCCTCGCTTGTTGAGTCCGACTCGCCTCGAACGCCGACTCCGACTCGCCTCGAACGCCGACTCCGACTCGCCTCGAACGCCGACTCCGACTCGCCTCGAACGCCGACTCCGACTCGCCTCGAACGCCAACTCCTACTCGCCTCGAACGCCGACTCCGAATCGCCTCGAACGCCGACTCCGACTCGCCTCGAACGCCGACTCCGAATCGCTTCGAACGCCGACTCCGACTCGCCCGAACGCCGACTCCGACTCGCCTCGAACGCCGACTCCGACTCGCCTCGAACGCCAACTCCGACTCGCCTCGAACGCCGACTCCGAATCGCCTCGAACGCCGACTCCGACTCCCCTCGAACGCCGACTCCGACTCGCCTCGAACGCCGACTCTGACTCGCCTCGTTTGTCGCTCTACATCGCGCTGCATAGCGATGCTACCGAGTGACCGCCAGGCCGGCACCAGCCAGCCGGCACCAGCCAGCCGGCAAGTTACGGCGGCCGCCGCGCCTGCCTCGTCTGGCGCCCCGGGTAGACGCCGAAGACGCCCCGGGTAGGGAAGGGGGGGAGGGGTGGCGGCCGTGTCCCTGGAGACTCCGACGGGCTCAGACGGGGAGGGGAGGGGAGGGAGAGGGCGTCGTTACCGCAGCGGTGTCATTATCGAGCCCACTGATTGGACGCCGCGGTCAGCCGACGCCGAGGTCCGTGGTCAGTCGGGGAACAGGCCGACTGAAGCAGCAGCACAGCCGGGAGACGGTAGAGCCTGTACTAGACTGCACAGGCACCGACATGCAGGCGTCGTGTGCGCGTGTGCGTGTATACACACTCATCATACATACATACATACAGAAGCGTGCACGATTAAATGCTAGTCACACCTGAAACGTGCCTGTAGCTGTGTTTTGTTTGTACGGAGTAAGTGCGAGGTGTACACACAAGTACACCACGCGTATGCAGATGGTGATGATGCAGAAACACACACACACACACACACACACACACACACACACACACACACACACACACACACACACACACACACACACACACACACACACATACACATACACACACACACACACACACACACACAGACACACACACACACACGCACACACATGTATACATACACGCACATGCGCATCCCCCCACACACAAACACACACACACACACACACACACACACACACACACACACACACACACACACACACACACACACACACGCGCGCGCGCGCACGCACGCACGCACGCACGCACGCACGCACGCACGCACGCACGCACGCACGCACGCACGCACGCACGCACCGCACCGCACCGCACCGCACCGCACCGCACCACACCACACCACACCACAGTCAGTGGGCGAGCTGCACGAGCTGACACGTATGTCACGACACGCACCGGCCTCTGGTTACCGGCCTCTGGTTACCGGCCTCTGGTTACCCTGCAGCGTGCGAATAAACAGCGTTCAAACGACGGAGCTGCTACCATGCTCCTCGGTGCTCACCATTCCTCGCTGTCAATAACGTGCTCTACTAGGCTGGCTATCGGCTGACTACGTGTAGGTAGCAGCGAAACCGGCTACCAACTACTGGCTCACAAAAAAAAACACACACAGGCCGACTATCTAGAGGGCTGGTTGGAGTCTTTATATTGTATATAATACATTGTGGTGCATTGGAGTACCACCAAAGAGGCTGTGATGGATAAGTTTGAATTATGCGCACATGGTCGGCGATGTTCCCGTTACTGTCCTGTCATACTTCCGTTACTGTCCTGTCATGGCAGCAATTATTCGAGCGGTGGTAGATCGTGAGCACTAGGGGACCGTTCATACAAACAGGACGAGTCATCATGCGTTGACAAGTCCGTGCTTGAACTTCCTACGGCAGCTATGCATTTAATTAAGCGTTCTACTCAATGCACATACTGGTTTGAATGAAACCACCTCCCTTACACCCTCCACCCTCCACCCGCAGCTCGCTGCCGCGCTGCAGCCCCCCCCCCCCCACACACACACACGCACACAGCGCTCTCACCGGTCGTATTTCTCCAGCAGTCGTTCGTTCTCGCGGTGAGCGGTCTCCTTCTCCTCCTGCAACCGAGAGATGAGCAGCTGGTTCTTCTCCAGCTTCTCCCGCAGGTGCTCCAGGTCAGAGCTCTTGTCCTCTTTCTCGATCTGTGTGTCGAGAGCGGGGCGGGGGCGGGGGCGGGGGCCGGTCATACTGCTGCTAGGGAAGATCCGTTGCAGATGCTCCAACTATTGCAGTTTCTGCGACCGTTGCAGTTGCTGCGGCAACTGGCGCCGCCGCCGCCCCGTGGCATTATCAGACGAGACATATGCAGTGGCGAGCCGGGGCGCGCCAGGGTCGTTTCAGAGAACTGAAAACTGTTCCGTCGGCCCACGACCTGGATGTGAATAAATGGTCAAGATAAAGCTCGCTCCCGGCCCGCCGACACTGCCTCATACGTCACGCCAGAGCGGCGACAACACCAGAACAGCCAGATACAAATAATTTGCAAGGGAAAAGGATTTTGAAAGAGCATGACCAGAATATTGCCAAGCAGTCGCACAACACACTTTTGTTTACGACAGTGCGAAAACGGAAACGTCTGATACGTACTAGCCCTTCACTCGAGCCGGAAAAATACGACACAATGAAATATATAATATAAAAGACGAGAACATTTTATGCAATCCAAAAACCTGCATCATTTATATTCACCTCTCAAGAAGCTTCTCGGGCACATACCTGCAGTTTCTGAATGAGTGCGGCGTTTTTGTCCAGCTTCTCGCGGAGCAGGTCCATCTCTGTGTGGACGGTGTCGCGGTCCCGGAGCGCCTTGGCCTGCTGCGTCTGTAGCAGCTCCACCCGCTCCGATTGCTTCAGCAGGTCCATCTCCACTGTCTCCTTCTCCTTGAACACCCGGGCCAGCTGGCCCTGTGGCACAGAGAGCAGCAGACGGTGACACGGGTAACGTGGCCCTGTACAGAAGAATGACACGGGTAACGTGGCCCTGTACAGAGGAATGACACGGGTAACGTGGCCCTGTACAGAGGAATTGCACGGGTAACGTGGCCCTGTACAGAGGAATGACACGGGTAACGTGACCCTGTACAGAGGAATGACACGGGTAACGTGGCCATGCACAGAGGAATGACACGGGTAACGTGACCCTGTACAGAGAAATGACACGGGTAACGTGGCCATGTACAGAGGAATGACACGGGTAACGTGACCATGTACAGAGGAATGACACGGGTAACGTGACCCTGTACATAGGAAGCAGATAGAACGACAAGCCCACGCGCAAGCCGATCCTGCACAGAGCGAAGCGGTCGTTCTTGTGAAACGAATCAGGCTATTTTCGCGAGAGACTTCTATTTTGGACTTCTGAAGAAGTCCGAAGCAGCCTGGTAAAAGTAGGTAGATCCTCCATTTGTGGATTGCAAAGCATTAACAAAATTGTGATTCAACGAAACAATGTTATTTCAAGTAAATGTTAAACGCACACTGTACACTTTATTTCTTATCTCCTTGGCTCAAGACATGACAGCAAAATGAACACGAATGAAAAAGTAAAATAAACAAATGAACGGCTTCAATATGTAGTGGTAGACGGCTGAGTGAGATATTGGTCGGCCAACCGGCTGCCAAGCTGGTTTAGTGGGGCATTGGTGGACCACGATGGTTGACAGGCTATTCCCAGCGCAGTGGCAGTCAGGCATCGTGTGCTGCACCGTGTGCTGCATCGTGTGCTGCATCGTGTGCTGCATCGTGTGCTGCATCGTGTGCTGCATCGTCTGCTGCATCGTGTGCTGCATCGTGTGCTGCATCGTGTGCTGCATCGTGTGCTGCATCGTGTGCTGCATCGTGTGCTGCATCGTGTGCTGCATCGTGGGCTGCATTGTGTGCTGCATCGTGTGCTGCATCGTGTGCTGCATCGTGTGCTGCATCGTGTGCTGCATCGTGTGCTGCATTGTGTGCTGCATCGTGTGCTGCATCGTGTGCTGCATCGTGTGCTGCATCGTGTGCTGCATCGTGTGCTGCATCGTGTGCTGCATGTACGCCCCCCCCCGCAGTTGCTATGGTACACACTAAGGTTCGGCTTCTTTCTCCTCTAGCGTATGTTTGACGGCGAATTAAGAAACGACCGTATATGCATTCAAACCGCATTACTGAGAGTTTCAAATTGATATATTGACGCATTGGCTCACTTTATCCATTGGTTGCTTTTAAGCAAAAATCCGTTTTTACCACGGCAAAGCGCTAAAAACGTATTTTTGCTTAAAAGCAGCCAATGGATAAGGTGAGCCAATGCGTCAATATATCAATTTTTAGCTCTCAGTAATGCGGTTTGAATGCATAATCACCGTTTCTTAATTCGCCATCAAACATACGCTAGAGGAGAAAGAAGCCGGACCTTAGTGTGTACCATAGCAACTGCAGGTCCCTGTACCACATGTGCCGTATATGAGTGATATGCTCCAGCAATAACACTCGACGTAATCACCAGTCATATGTAGCGTTCCTTGGCATCTGCCGGCCATTATGCGAAATATTACCGCCTAATGGCTAATTAACTGTCCCCTCGGTAATTTGGCGCAGCCATTTAATCGAAACACATTTCCTATTCGCAGTGAATAAACCTGTTTCATTGTTATTCAAGTAACGCGAATTGGTTACTTTTTCCGCAGTTGCTGATTTGCACGTGGACCAAATCGCATATCCTTGAAATGCCAGAGGGAACTTAGTCCTCGTGTTCATCAACCCCCCTTCAAATGCCACGTGACCATAACGGGGCGGAGCATGACCATATATGGCAGGTCCAAAGGTTGATTTTTTTTGGCGCACTTCGGCTATTGTTTTGCCGCACTTTTATTTTGCCGGTGTAGGGGTGTAGGTATTGATCACGTGATACATTTATTATTGCTCAACAGTCAACTCCTCGTATTAATTTATTACTGAACAATCTATCAGTATTGGTCAGCAATAAATTAATATGAGGAGTTGACTTTATATATGTCAATATGAATGTTAACAATTTCGTATTGCATCAGCTGAGGGCGGGCTTGGTCACATGATAAATGCAGCCATGTTTTGTTTGTATTGAATAGGGAGGGTCTAAAAAACTGTCCAGATTAGCAGGCAAGCCCATGCTCCGAAACTACTGGACCGATCTGAGTGATTTTTTCACCATTCAATTTGAACTGGTCGGAATGGGTGCCGTTTGCGTTTTATATACTTTAGTCTAATCTAAATGAACCACATTGGATAAAAACATGTAGTTCAATTTTGCAGGCAAGCCTATGCTACGAGGCTATGGGACCGATCTGCGTGATTTCTGCACCATTCGATGCGGCATGGTGCAAAATGGTGCCGTATTGCGTTTTTTTACAGATTGGTTCACTTTAAGTGGACCAAATCGGACCAAAACCACCAAAAACCGTTGCAGGCAAGCCCATGCTCCGAGCCTATTGAACCGATCTGCATTATTTTGTCCACATTCAGTCCGACGTGGTCCAAAATGGTACCGTTTTGCGTTTTATCCAGATTGGCTTACTCTAAGTGGACCAAATTGGACAAAAACCACCAACAACTACTGCAGGCAAGCCCATGCTCCGAGGCTATGGGACTGATTTGCGTGATTTCTTCACCATTCGATCCGGCGTGGTCCAGAACGGTGCCTTTTTGCGTTTTATCCAGATTCGTTCACTCTAAGTGGACCAAATTAGGTCAAAACCACCAAAAACCGTTGTCATTGGTATGGAGCTGTCCGCTTTGGAGCCATGCTACTGCAAAGTATGAAGGTGAAAATAAATATACAAAATACCATGAAAACTCCAATGATTTGTGCACATCGCCCTATGATTACTTTTGTCTCAACGGGCTGACATCATACTTCGTTTTACATTAGTGATTACGCTTCCACGACTCGCTATGTTAATCCAATGGGAGTTTCGGCACGTGGAAAAAAGTTAAGGTCCAAACAAGCGGAGGAGCCACGGGAGTGGTTGCACGTGCTATTCTCTAGTGGCTAACTCGAAATCTTGCTGATCGGTTCATAATCGCATGGTCACGTGATTTTGTCATATGGCACAACCTTATCTTTACAGACCTTGGTGTTCATCATTGATTACGATCTTCTGAATCAATATGAAACAAGAGACTTGATTGATTTAACACGTCGATGTCATTTAACTTACCAGGTTAAGTGCCAATTTCATATGTGAGATACAGGAACTAGCTTTCAGAGTCCACGGTGCTCTACCGCCAAAGAAGCGCTGTCATACAACTGGCATCCAAAACAGCAGCTTATAAATCAGAGAACACATGAAATACCTCGGTCCTTGGGGCACCCGATGAAAATGCAATACTAACTTCCACTTTCATTCATCACCAAAACGACTATGCGACATGACTGTTTTAACAGGGTTGCAGACTTGATAGGTTTAATCGACTTTGAATCTGACTCATACTAAATGCCCGCAGCCCTGGACACGACTCGATATAAATTGCTCCATTGACCTCAATCACAGTATTGGTCATAGCAAAACAGCCAAATTCAGCACGTGCATAGCTGAAAGAAGCAATGCTATGTTCAAAGGGAGAAATACTGCACTGTATACAAAATATAGACATTTGAACAGCAACAAACAAAAAACAATATTGCATACGAAACATACAATGTGAAAAGTCTTTGCTTTGCATACAGTGTTGAGTGTTGTTGTGCTGCAGTGCCTTGTCAAGCCATCAGTGCAATACAAACTTAATTGAATTACGCCTGCCTTGCTAAAACATTGCCCGCTCATGCCTGTAGAAATTAGGTGCTGCATTAGAGTACGGCATGTAACTGAAATGTTCAACATGGTTGTTTGTAACTCTGGTATCTAGGACCATACAATATTTAGGACCCTTAAGGTATTTATGTAAAAAGGAACTTTTTCGGAAACATGAACAGGCTAAAAGAAGATCGCAGTCAATGTTGAACACGAGGACTAAGCTCCCTCTGGCATTTCAGGGATATACGATTCGATTTGCATTGATACCACTTCGATTGAGTACCGATATTGATGGTAACTCTGTGCTGCTGCTGGACTTTCGTGACCTGTTGAGATCGGGTCGAGTGCTCGGCCTCCGTTTAAACTTTAAACCTCAGCAGCGGCGGCGGCGGCGGCGGCGGCGACGGCGGAGCAGCGGGCGGAGCAGCGGGCGAAGCAGCGGGCGGAGCAGCGCTAGTTTACGCGGTTGACCCGCTACCGGGTCGATGCAGCGCACCCCGGCCGCCGCCCCCGCCCCCGCCCCCGCCCCCGCCCCCGCCCCCGCCCCCGCCGGCGGGCGGCCAGACAGCCGATAGCGGGCGGCCGGGACGGCCAACCAGCCGCCGCCGCCGGCCGAACTGCCCAGGGAACACTGGGTGGTCGGAGCGGCCGCCTGCCGAACGGCCCAAGGAACACTGGTTGGTCGGAGCAGCCGGCTAGGGAACACTGGATTGTCGGAGCGGCAGCCTGCCGAACTGCTTAGGGAACACTGGGTGGTCGGAGCGGCCGCCTGCCGTTCCAGGGAACACTGGGTGGTCGGAGCGGCAGGCTAGGGAACGCTGGATTGTCGGAGCGGCCGCCTGCCGAACGGCCTAGGGAACACTGGGTGGTCGGAGCGGCCGCCTGCCGAACGGCCTAGGGAACACTGGATTGTCGGAGCGGCCGCCTGCCGAACGGCCCAGGGAACACTGGGAGGTCGGAGCGGCCGCCTGCCGAACGGCCCAGGGAACACTGGGAGGTCGGAGCGGCAGACGACCGGACGCCAGGGCGACCGGGCGGTCAGGCGGTTGGACTGAATGGGTGAAACGAAATTTAATAAAGAAAAGGTGAAGCCTGAAGTGAACTATGCAATTTAAAATTGAAATATGAAAGTTGAAATGAAATGACAAACGTATTGCCCAAGAATCGTATTCTGGGGACGCCTTCCGAAGAAAAAAACTTCCATAAATATGCAGCAGAGCGTCGCACATGATACATGAACGACTGGGCGACTGACAGTGCGTGGAGGTCAGCCGGCTTATCAGGCCAATGACTGACATCAATGGAAGCCCCTGGGGAAGCGTTTGCGGGATTTGAGCGGATCCCTACTATCGGATCATAGCCCGCACCGCACCGCCTTCGTCTATTTCAGCACTCGTGAGTGATATCTCCCCGCACATTTGGTGTGATTTAATTTCATAAATTTCGATAGCGTAAAATGTTCGAGCGGAAAGGTGGGGGAATATAAAACGGTAAACAGAGAAAAGCAAAGGAAATCACGAACAATCACTAAGAAGTGTACGCTGCTGCCAACAGGGAAATCGATTTTTGAACACTTTTTGCTTATTGTCGCCGATCGCCAAACGTATTTTACGTTTGCTGATTAATCCTTGCATATTTATGTTGATTAGTTTTGTATGAAGCGCTTTAATCTGTTACGATCAACCCTGTTAAAGCATATTTGTGTAAGTTCCGAGAATGTGCGCATTATTCGAATGAAATAACAGCTGCAAGCTGCCATTGCTTTCGATGTTTGCATAACATATTAGAGAACAGAGGTCACGGGACTTAACTTTGGGTGAAACAATTTAATATGAATTAACGATCTTATGGCCATAGCATGAGTCTGTTTGGATTCTCACGAGAACTCAGTCTAGACGATCTATGAGAACACCGTTTCAGTCCGGTCGGTGTCCTGGAAACTTACCGTTGAATTCTTGGCAAAGTCGCTTTGCTCAATCAATGCCAGCACGTGGAAGGTTATGCCTAAAAGCGCAGCTCAGACAAATTCGTCTGAGACTCGCGACTCACTGGCATTGACTCATGATATTGGGAGCATTGCTACCATATCCAGTCGGCCGCCCTATTGTTCACCGAGATGAAGCCACGCAGTCACCGCGGGATACAAAGGATTAGCCGCCGCCATCGGTCCTGCTGTCCCCAGCAACCAATCAGCTGACAGGGGGCGGTAAACAGCACACTATCTCACCGCCCATGTGTCACCGCTAACACGAGGAGATACAGTCTAACACGGGGAGATACAGTCTAACACGGGTAGATACAGTCTAACACGGGAGATACAGTCTAACACGGGAGATACAGTCTGACACGGGGAGATACAGTCTGACACGGGGAGATACAGTCTAACACGAGGAGATACAGTCTAACACGGGAGATACAGTCTAACACGGGGAGATACAGTCTAACACGGGGAGATACAGTCTAACACGAGATATACAGTCTAACACGTGGAGATACAGTCTAACACGGGAGATACAGTCTAACACGGGAGATACAGTCTAACACGGGGAGATACAGTCTAACACGGGAGATACAGTCTAATACGGGGAGATACAGTCTAACACGGAGATACAGTTTAACACAGGAGATACAGTCTAACACGGAGATATACAGTATAACATGGGAGATACAGTCTAACACGGGAGATACAGTCTAACACGGGAGATGCAGTCTAACACGGGAAGATACAGTCTAACACGGGAGATACAGTCTAACACGGGAGATACAGTCTAACACGGGGAGATACAGTCTAACACGGATATACAGTTTAACACGGGAGATACAGTCTAACACGGATAGATACAGTCTAACATGGGAGATACAGTCTAACACGGGAGATACAGTCTAACACGGGAGATACAGTCTAACACAGGAGATACAGTCTAACACGGGAGATACAGTCTAACACGGGAGATACAGTCTAACATGGGAGATACAGTCTAACACGGGGAGATACAGTCTAACACGGAGGTACAGTTTAACACGGGAGATACAGTTTAACACGGGAGATACAGCCTAACACGGAGAGATACAGTCTAACATGGGAGATACAGTCTAACACGGGAGATACAGTCTAACACGGGAGATACAGTCTAACACAGGAGATACAGTATAACACGGGAGATACAGTCTAACACGGGAGATACAGTCCAACACGGGAGATACAGTCTAACACGGGAGATACAGTCTAACACGGGGAGATACAGTCTAACACGGAGATACAGTTTAACACGGGATATACAGTTTAACACGGGAGATACAGTTTAACACGGGAGATACAGTCTAACACGGAGATATACAGTCTAACATGGGAGATACAGTCTAACACGGGAGATACAGTCTAACATGGGAGATACAGTCTAACACGGGAGATACAGTCTAACACGGGATATACAGTCTAACACAGGAGATACAGTCTAACACGGGAGATACAGTCTAACACGGGATACACAGTCTAACACGGGGAGACACAGTCTAACACGGGGAGACACAGTCTAACACGGGAGATACAGTCGAGTCCGGTTGCTATCGATCCTCTCCCGGATGTAATACTTGGCCGGCATCGTACCGCGAAAACAAAACTGTGTCATTTGTTGGGTTGTCTGCCACCGCGGCTAAACTATCCGAGCCAGTACTGTGGTCCCTAGAATTAGACGCCCTGGAATCCCTGGAATCATGCCAGCGGGACGTCGGCAGCAGGTCAGCCGCAGGCGGGGGGCGGCGGACGTCTCGGGTCGACCTTTAGTCTAGTAAGATGTCGCAGCAGCATGTGCTGTTCCGACAAGCTATCGGTATTAATTTAAGCCACGCAGTGCAGCTGACAGCAACATTATGCAAAATACGATTTGAGCCATTTAAAATGCATGACCAGTTCTTAACTCACAGCGAATATGCTTCCCTTTTCACAATACGCTGACGGTGTCCAGCAATCTGCAAACGCTGACTGACCTGCGCCTTGTCGTACTTGTCCTTGAGCTTGTTGAGCTCACTCTCGACTGTCTCCTTGTCTCGCTGCATCCTGGTAGACTGGCCGAGAGTCTTGTCCACTTGGGCTTGCAGCAGGTCCATGTCGCAGATGGCCTGCTCCCGCTCCGCCTGAAGCTGCACACACAAAGCCGGCTGTCAGACATTCGAACTGCGGAGGCATGGTGTCATTCCATGCAGAGAGAGCTAGGGAGTTTCCAACACGGTTCGCTTGAGTGAAGCGTATACTATGCATGTAGTAGGCACGGCTACAATATTACAATAACGCGTACGGCATGCACGACTTATTACTGCATCCGGCAGACTGGTTATTGATTCACTTTTTTTTAGAAGGATTCAATCACGATTCATTTTGGAATATGAATCATTCAGTCGCCGTTTGATTCATGGATAACGATTTTGAGAAATTATTCTTTCCGATTCAAAGAATCAAAACATTTTGGGATCAAATCACGTTTGACTCACCATTGAAATAGCATTGCACAGTCTTTTTGATTCAATCAGCCTTGTTTCTATGCGGGTTTTTATTCAATCATGAGCCATGAATAAAAAAAAACCGGTGGTGAATCGATTCTTCTTTGATTCAAGGGATTTTGATTGAACGATTCCAATCGATTCAATCAGAGTCGAATTAATAACCAGTCTGAGTCTACATGAATTCATAATTATTACCAATTATATATGTGATAAATATATAAGCATTAAGCGTTAGGGAACAATCCAGCGATACGTTGATGAATACAATTACTGGGTTTTCCGACAATTGCCAGATTCCTGGAAAATATAGGTCTTTCTGTCTCGTTACAGCACTAACCTAGCTCACCCACTGGACCGACCACTCCCAGGAACCAAATGAACACACCCAGCCCTTTAAATCTGATCTGACAACATGACCTACCCTGCGCAGCTCGCCGATGGTCCTGTCCAGCTTCTCCTGCAGCTGGTCCAGATCCATCTGCGCCTTGTCCAGCTCATTCTGCGTCTTCTCCTGCGTGATCTGGGTGCGACCCAGGGTCTGCTGCGACCGCTCCAGCTCCTCCTTCAGCTTCTCGGCCTCCGTCTGCGAGCGGTCCTTGTCGGTCATGATGCGCGCCACGATCATCTGCGAGCGATCGTACTCCTCCTGGAGACAGTCCTTCTCGCTCTGCGCGTTATCCAGGCGCGTCTTTAGTCGGTAGACCTCCCCGGAGGATTTCTCCACCTTCTCCTGTAGCTGCTCCACCTCCACCTGGACGCGATCGTTGTCGTTCTGGTACATGCGCAGTTCGGTCTGGGCGCGACGGAGTTCGGCCTGCGATTTCTCCAGTCGCTCCTGGAGACGTTCGATCTCCAGAGAGGCGGCCAGACTGCCGCTCATGTGACGCTCGCGCTGAGCGTTGTACACAGGAGTTGTGGAGCGCTCCCAGTCTCGCTGATCGCGCGGGTCGCGAGTATCGCGAGTATCGCGAGGGTCGCGTGGATCGCGCGGGTCTCGAGGGTCGCGATCCATGCGGTCCCGGTCTCGGTCTCTGTCCCGCGGATCCCGATCGCGATCTCGGTCGCGGTCGCGCTCTCTGTCCCGTTCGGTCCTCTCCCGCTCCCGCTCCAGGTCGAACCTCAGCCTGTCGTTCTCCGCTCTCAGACGATCCGTCTCCACCTCGAGTTTCGTCAGCTTCTGCTTGCTCGACTCAACCTCGTGAGACCGGTTGCCGACGTCGCCTTGGACCTTGTCCAGCTCTGCCTTGGCCTTACCAAGCTCCTGCTGCGACGTCTCCAGCTTGGCCTCCAACTTGGCCTTCTCGGTCTGAGCGCGCTCTAGCCGCACCTGGAGCTTATCCAGCTCCGTCTCCAGCGCGTGCAGCTTCAGTTTGTACTCGGCCAGCTCGCGCTCGTGCAGCTCGCGCTCCTGAGCGCGGTCCTGCTCGGCACGGTCACGCTGCTCTCGGAGCTGCGTGATCTGCTTGTCGCGGTCACTGATGGCTTCCTCGAGCGAGCTTACTGCGCCCTCGGAGCTGCTGTGGTGCGCCTGCACGGCCGTCAGACGAGAGCGGGCCATGTCCACCTGGTTATCCTTCTCCTTCAGAAGCTCCTCCAGGTTCTCCACCTGCGGAACACATAAAGGTCTGAGTCGCTTGTCGATGAAGGAAGCCGAGCCGAATATAGAGCACCATTTTACTTTAACCCATCCCTCAAAATAATGTCTCTTATAGTCTGAACTAATCCTCTACGGACGGTTTCAGCATATCAGAAGTCGTTGGGACTGCAGGATATTTTAAGCTGTTTCCAGCATTCGACCAATTTTCCGAAATGCATCACTTAGAGAATCGAAAGCTGATAATTGCCCTCGCCTTCCTTGCGGTCATGTTTGTTAGTGAGGTTAAGGTAAGTAAACAATCAATCAACATCTTATAATTGGCTACTCACCCTTTGTTCAAACCAGGGGCGGATCCCCCCTAAAACTCACTAACGGCTGACGGCCTGCTACCTCCCCCCCCTCCCCGGTCAACAACTTCTCGCTTGACGACTGACGGCCCGCTACCCCCCCCCCCACGCTTAACAACTTATCGTGGAAATACGCCACTGCCCCCCCCCCCCCCAAGACAAAAAGCACGGCTAGATCCGCCCTCTGTTCAAACTACTCTTGTTACGCCCGTTACACGGTCGAAGTTGCTGTCTGACAGTTAAAAAAGAAGAATACAAAATGCAAAATTTCCAGGTTGAAGGACGCAAATGTTTATACTTAAATGCTTAAACGTAAATTCGAAACCTATGCATTTTTGTTACGATCGTCTTCAACCGTACAACGGTGTGGTCACCTTTCTCTGGAGGACGTTGATTTTGCGCTCCTTGATGTCGAGGTGGTCCCGCGTTTCGTTAAGCTCGCTGCTGAGTCGGCTGCGCTCCTGTCCAGTTTGCAGGGTCACCTGCGTCTTCTTCTCTATCGTCCTGTTCTTCTCCTCCAGACGCTGGCGCAGCTCTTCCACCTGTCCGAACAGCATGACGTCACAACGACCGTATAATGGCGTTATAACAGCGTCGTGATGACGACATAATGACATCATAATGACGTTATGACTCCACAAAATAGCGCCGACACTGAAATCGCTGCCGCCGGAGATGCCACGTCCCTTGGTGCAACCAACAATAATACCACACTACTGTGAACGGCAGACCGCTTGGGACCCCAATTTTCGGCGATAACTTTTGAAGGAACCAGCTGGCATAAACGAATTTCACGCAATGGATATTTCAGACCCTGCGCTAATTTGTATTATTAAAGTCGGTTAATGTCAAACGAAAATTTAGGGCACTGGTCATTGACTTGTAAAGTTAAAACTCGCGCAGGGAATTAAATCGGTGGGTAGAGGCTATCGTGAAAAGGTGGAGATATCCTCTGACGTCAGAGCTGAACAGCCTATAGAACACAAATTAGCGCAAGGCCTGAAACGTCCATAGCGAGAAACTCGCTCATGCCAGTTGATGCATTCACAAATGATCGCCGAAAATTAGGATCCCAAGCGGTCTGCCGTTCGCAGTAGCTTAGTGATAGTGTGGCAAGTACCACAATGTCTGGAGAACACACCCGCTGAATTGTGACGCTCTGGCGACATAACGGTCACGCAGGCACGTCACATCGGTTACATCGTGACGTTCTGTCGCGCTATATCCAACTCCCTTGAAATTTGATGTATGAGGCGACATCTTTTAGGGGTTACACTCATTGGAGCCAGTTTTCTCTACTGCTTAAGTGATAGCTTTCAATGGATCAAATATCTTTTATCACTTAAACCAATGTTTCGCTGGGGGCGGGCGTTCCTCAGGACAACACTTTAGAGCTGTTATTTCAGTCAGAAGCTTTTTCGACGGACGGTTTCTACGATGTGCGACGCGCCACACTCACATGTATACACGCGAGTGTGGCGTGTAGTAAACTGTAGTTACCGAGCGGGCGCGAAGCGCCCGGAGGTTTCTCGTCAACTTACTAGACAAATTTACATTTGACCCGGCCCGAACCGGCCGTACAGACGCCTTTCAGAAGCTAATAACTTTGCAACCACTGATCCGATTGAGATTAGGTTTTCACCATTGGATAGGACCATCTAATCAATTTTGATTTTTGTATGGTGCATTCTGATAGGGGTGGTACCACAGCGCGTGGCACATGCAAACGTCGAAATGTCTTGTCCGCTCCTGTAGCTCAGTTAGGAGAGCGCTGGACTTCTGATCTCACCCGGTAGTGGCAGCCCGGGTTCGAGTCGCTCGCTGTTTGCTCCTGACTGGGATGGCTTGTGGCCGGTGGCAGCGGTCGCACTCATGGTCAGGTGACGTCAGAGGGCGGGGCGGACCGTGTCCAGGTATGTCGGGCACGTACAACTTTCGCTTCTAAATTCTGCCGGACGCCAGGAATTGCTTGATCGGGTGGTGGGGCCAGGTCCTGCGCAACAAGCTATGCTTAGCGCGGGGCCTGACCGCGGAAATTCATCCATTCAAAACACATTCGGACTAAATAAAATATAACAAAATGAATACAAATAATTATTGATAAAAAATGGCTTTATTTATCTAAGCATTAATTTATACGATGAAGCATAAAGCGCTCAGGACGTACTCCCTTTTGGCGGAATCGAGCAAGGAGATCATGAACAATTTAATACCAGTAAGGCGCCGTAAATGGCGATGAACGAGCGAGCGCGATCGAAATGTATGGTGAATTCGAAATGTATGGTGAATATGGTGAATTCGATCGGGCAAGTAGTTTCTGAGAAACAAAACGAAATGGTGAGCACGTGCGCACGTGCAGAGGCACTGACTTGTGGAAAGGTAGCCGCTGAGAGGCCCCTAACCACCCACCAAATTTGAACACAATCGGCTTAGCCGTTCCTGAGATATAGAATAGGGGTGACCAGGTGCGCACGTGCAGAGGCACCGCACCCCTGACTTGTGGGAAATTGGCGGCTGAGGGGTCCCTAACCACAAATTAAATTTGCACATAATCTGCCCAGCCGTTGTGAAGTTTTTGCGAGAAAACACTTTTCAACACCCCTCACGCGGCACGCGCCACGCGCAGTGGTAGTCACCCACATGAGTTGCCACTGGTCTCAAACAAGTTAGGTTGGATGGGGCTACTCAGCAAAGAAACCCGCTTGTCAATCAGAAGTGCGGTTGCAGAGATATTAGCTTCTTCAAAAGCGTCGCCACGGGCCGGGCCGGGCCGGGCCAGGCCACTCATATTCAGATTTTTGTTCTTCCCATATACCACAGAAGGACGAGCGAGCGCGAAGCGCGCGCTCGTAACAACTTAATATGTATGTAGTTTGTACCAGGGAAGCATAATATTTTTACAGTAGGTTTGTTTTTAAGTATTCAAATTAACCCAATCTCAATTTACTTTAAAATTCACCGTATTTCGCGAATTATGTCGAAATATTATTGAGATACTTTCATAATATACAGAATAAAGACAGTTTCAGTCGAGCAAAAGGCAAAGTAATAAGTGAGGAAACGTTGTAAGAGGTAGAAGTCAACATGACACAATGCCTGGCAAAACAAAAACAGTTTATTAATCTCTTGACTGAGAAAGGCGAGATGGGAGCAAGGTTGTTCTTGCTTGAGAACCGTTCAGAATAGCAAGCAGCCATCTACCTTATTTGCCAGCGCAATTCAAGTTGTAAAGCTGTGGCGCAGTTGGCAATTTGAAAATGGCATGCGAGTCGAGTTTTTAACATCCAGAAATTGGTAGCTACACTTAACAACTCAATGTTTTCACTCAGTTATTAAACTTACTCGAATGCTTAAATGATATGCTTAAAACTTTTCATAGACGTGAATGAAAACGGCACTTAGTGGCTAGTGCATAATTGGGCTAATCAGAGAACATGTTTCGCTTTGGTTTCGGTGAGACCCATTAAAGGGAATGTTTCACCTTTGTATTGGTTTTGAACTGAGATAGCCATTATCTTTGGCCGTTATTGAAATGTCGAACATACTAAGGTCATTTTCCCCAAAACTTAGCCGTTTTTAAGCAATTTAATTCATAAGTTGTAAAATGGGATCTCGGCTACTGCCGTCGCTGATTGGCTGACAGCCACATTTTCAACCAGTCCCACTTTGTGAGCCAATCAGCGGCTCAATAATGACGTCATCATCCCAAATAAAATAAAACTTAATTTGTATAAAGTTAAGTGACTTTTCGAGAGGAAAAAATATCACCATCGTTTTCAGCAGCACTTACTTCATATTTTCGACTACAACCACCGTATATTTGACAACTTTCAGAAAGGTGAATCATTCCCTTTAAGCATTGGGATTAGCTTTACTTTAACAGAGTTCTTGAAGTGTTTGTGAATTTAACTTATGAGATTAAAATAGACAATCCTACAAAGTTAGCCTGCGACTGCCAGTTAGGCTGATGAGTGGTGGATCACGTGCGTTCAAAGCACCCTCGTCATTTGCAGAATTGAATCAATCGTCATAGTTCATTCAACGCATACTTTTAAACTACGCCTTTCTGGAGCCAGCTGGAAGGTGCTCAATTTGCGGATTGAATACTTTATGTAAATGAAATGCTCCCATGCTGCTGTCGCTGCTGTCGCTGTCGTGTCAGTGGTTTCATATCCGTGAGTCATATTCAAATAAATTTCAGAGAAAAATGTCGCTTCTCCTCCAGTGCAGCACGGAGATAGTACACAATATTGTACGATGTGTCGCAGTGTCTGTTGTGTTGCAGATGTGTCTAGTTGTCAACGAAATTGATCTTTACGAAAAATATGGCATAATAGCCGCTTTCACGAAGGATTATTTTTGAAAAGTTTCTGAAAAGTTTCTGAGAAGTTTTGGTATAGAAGTCTTAGTATATTATACATTCCAAGAAATAAATTACTGATTTAGGCGATATTATCACTATTCAATAGTTATGGAAACATGTATTGAGCTTATAACAAGTTTATGATACAAAATTGGCCGTTTTTAAAGAACATATGCGTCTAGAGTCCATTCGTTCAGTTTAGCATACCGTCATACTGGTTACTAAATCTGGTAGCGTCATGGATCACAGGTCTGTCTGCGCATGCGCAGTGATGTGCCAGCATAGATTCGCTGCCGGTACCGACCCGCGTGCCACACGCACATGTCAAAGCCAAGCCGCACAGGCCGGCCGCCGGATTGGGCCGGATTGGGCGAGTCCATTGCGTCCAATTGCGTCACACGCCACAGAATGTTCTGAATCGTTCTGAAGTTTTGACAAGTTTCAGTCGGTGGAGATCACAACTTCATCACAACTGACCTATCAATACTTATCTTGATAATTACCACCAAACTGCAATTTTGTCAACATATTATATTCTTACTAACATATTAACACATTCTGAGGGGCATTTCAAGCAAAACATCGCATGTAGAAGTTGTGTAAATGGATCGTCGAACTAAGACTTATATACCAAAACTTGTTAAAACTTTTCAGAAACTTCTCAGAATCTTTCAGCGCAATAATCCTTCGTGAAAACGGCTAACATATAATTTTACTAAACGACATCCTTAAAGGGCAGCATATAATTTGATTTTGTCAGCTATAGACAACAGGAGACAACAGTCTCCTCTTATGTGTCACCAAATCTAATGAGAAATACTTCACTAAATTTTTTATTTCAAAGCGACATGTAAAATGGGATCGCTTTCCCTTCTGTTAACATAACATGTCTGACACGAGGCCCATGGAGTGAGAGGGGGTTAGGGTCATCTCAATTGCTAGTCACGTTGCCTCTGGCGATATAGGCCAGTTTGATTAGGCAGACAAGCTCCATGTGTGATAAGGAACTTACAGGACTAAGCCGCTTCAATTCATCTTGTTGAGTGCAGACAAAATACAAAATACGTGACAATAAGAACAGCATAAAAAGCGCAAGTGCTGCGCTGTACTGACGTCTGCTTGAAGCATGTTGTAGTGCTCCTCCTTGGCGCAGAGTGACTCCTTGAGGACGGTGATGTGCCGCTGGTAGTCGTGATGTTGCTCCTCTAGCGTCTTCATCTTGGCCGTCAGCGCCACGATCTCCTGGTCCCGCCGCTGGATCTCCGTCCGAGCGTCATCGAACTAAAAAAGAGGAGAAGAGGTAATAATCGAACCCACGGCGGCTGTTGTTCGACATGACTCGCGCGCCATCGGAACTCGCTGCATCATCAGAACTCGGGCGTCGTCCAACTGAAGAGGAGAGAGTGTATTTAACGACTTCGGGCCATCCACACACATTGTGGCTATTCCTAGCCCGGCGTCACGAGACATAAAACAGTACGGAGGTTCTGCCGGCTGCCGAACACCATAAACTGCGTTTTGGAAGCATTCACTTTTAGACAGTTCGCTCTGAACCACATGTCACGGGAGGAGAGGGAGCGTTCCATGCGATCAACCAGTGCACCAATGCTATCTTTCCTGCCGGATACTAGTATCTGCGTGTCATCGGCGTACTGAATAGCATGTGCTTCAGGAACAAAGTAGCTCAAGTCGTTGGCGAACACGCTGTACAACAACGGCCCGAGGGCAGAACCCTGGTAAACGCCTATACTGTTCGGAAGCGGCTGGGACAGGTACTTGTGTCCGGAGCTGGGATCAGCGATGGATACACTTTGGGTGTGATTGATAAGGTAGGACCGAAACCATTCAGCATCGACTCCATGCAGTTGTAATTTAGTCAGAAGTTTAGTGTGGTTGATGACGTCAAAACATTTACTTAAATCGATCAGACATAGGAGAGTAATATCCCCCCTGTCTGTCGAGGACAAGATATAATCGGACACACTGCTGAGTGCGCTACAGAACTGAAGAGAGAAGAGACAACACCCGTGAGTACAGTTATTCGACAGGAACCGTGTACACCAGAGCGTGACACCGACATATAACTAGTGTCCCCCAACCTCCCATGTACCCACCGTGCTCCACCGACAGTTAGCGGAATTCACAAGCTGGCAGTGCTAATTGTTAGCGACAATGCAAGCCTGGCATTGCTCACCGGAAATGTCCAACTGTTTGCAAGTGTTAACAAGTATGTTGGCTGGAATTACTACCCCGGAAGCCCTGACAACTTCAACGAACGTCGTCGAGAAACGAAACTGCCGTCCCCGCCGGCCCGGTCCGCCCCCGTGCCCTCGTCAGCGGCAGGCGCCCCTCCCTCCCCACTCCCCCTGCTGGTGTGTGTCGCAACACACGACTTCCCTGGCTAGCACCGCTGGTGGCACCGGCCGACCGCCACCCACTACAGACCATGACTAATGCATCACCACTCCCACACACGGCGGCCGGCACACCATTGGCTAGTTCACATCACTGTCACATCACTGTGACATCACATCACATCACTGTGACATCACATCACTGCGATCATCACATCACATCACTGCGATGCTTCTGTGAGTGGCATTTAGGTGATGATTCTGACAGCGAAACGCTGCGGTGTATATGTTACAGGCAATATTAAAACTCAGGGAGTTTCGAAACTGCCTGAAAACCTAGGCAGTTTGCAAACTGCCTGACAATCAAGGGAGTTTCGAAACTGCCCAGCAGTTTCAAAACTTTGGGCGCCACTGGTCAGGCGCAGACGTGTGCTGAGTGCTCCGGTATTTATACCGTTTTAGCCTGTGTTTTGGGTTAAATGGAGTGTGAGTGCATGGTCATTGCACTCCTCAGACACTTGGCTCTCTTTTGAGCACGGTGCTGTGGGATAAACAACTGTACACTCCCGACTGTAGGAGATTTAGAGTCGGGCTGTGGATGAGGGTGTACCCGCTGTCGCCATGTTGCCGAGGGCCTCTGACGGGGATCACGACAAGCGCCGACCCAGGTCGAGCCCACAGGCCGCGGGAGCACAAGGAGCGGTGGCGGAGCGGTCAGGATGCCAGGGTTCTCGGCGGTCGTGCCGGCTGGACCGCTGGGGGTTCGAATCTCGGCGGTTGGCGTTGCTTTTATCTGCTGCGTCTGCCTGCTCGCCGCCCGGTCGGGACCGGTGCCGGCTCGGTTCGCCGGCGCACGTGCTGCCTCACGTGCTGCCCTCTGCTCCGCCGCTACGGCCGCCTGCCCCGCGGACGGCCTTGGCCACTGGGTGGCCTCCACTCGACGTTTGAGGGTGGCACGGATCTCCGTCCGACGCTTTCGGACACGTCTGGCGTACGGAGCCAACACTTGCGCTACACGTCAAACGGGCCGGTACAGCTACAGGCCTGCCGTCGCGCTGGCAGGGGACATTGAGCTCAACCCCGGACCGGGCGCGACTCCCTCAGTGGCGCCACCTGAAACTCTAACCGCATATCATGTTAATGCGCGGAGTTTGAAGAAACAGCTGGGCGATCTCCGAGCATGCGCCCCTGTACTCGACCGCTACGATGTCGTCGCGATCACCGAGACCTGGTTAAACGACAACGTCGCCGACTCCGAGCTTGGTCTCGGCTTCGAACAGCACACTTGGTTTCGGCGCGACCGCGGATCCCTCGGCGGCGGGGTGGCCTGCGCCGTGCGGTCGTCTCTGTCGCCTCTGCAGCTCCCGGACCCGGACGGAGCGGAGATGCTGCTGATACGCCTGCAGAGCGCGGCGGTGACGGTGGCGGTGTGCTACCGGCCGCCCGATGATGATGCCGCGCTGAAGAGGATAACGGAGGCTCTCACCGCCGTCCGGCCTCAGGACTATCGACTGATCGTCGCGGGTGATTTTAACCTGCCAGAGATAGGGTGGTCGGCGTCGGAAGATGGTGCAGTCCCCAAATTTCAGAGACAAACCAACAGAGCGGTCCGCTTTATTGATGACTGTGACGCTCTAGGGCTGAAACAATGGGTGTGTGAACCCACCAGGGGGGAGAGTGTGCTAGATTTGGTGCTCACCAGTCGACTGCCGACCCGTGTTGATGTAAGAGACAGTGTGTTAAAAACCGACCACAGAGAGACTGTCGCTACTATTACCGTGCCGGGGCGCCGTTCCCCTCTCCTGAACAGACGCTCTGTCTTTAATTACAAGCGAGCAGACTTCGATGGTCTGCGCCGGAGTCTATCCCTGATCCCGTGGGGACTGCTGGACGGCATCGGCGTCGACGAGGCAGTAGACACCTTTTACACCCTACTGAACTCCGCCATCGCCGACCACGTCCCCACGGTGGTCCTCCGGCGCAGGGTGCCACCGTGGTTTGATAGTGCGGTACGCGCCGCTTTGCGCTTGAAGGAAGCAGCATATCGCCGCATGCGTCGAAACCCCGTTCAGGAGGCCAAGGCTGAGTTTATAGATAGAAGGAGAGCGTTCAAAACCTTGTCAAATGATAGATACTTTCAATATCTGCGCGGGCTGACTGAAGATTTTAAAACTAACCCGAAGCGATATTGGTCGTTTTTAAAATGTGTCACTAACAAATCGTCTATTTCACCTGTACTCCGTGCATCCGATGGTAACACTGTTACTGACGATCGGGGCCGTGCTGAACTGCTTAGTGATGCCTTTGCCGCGAAATTTACTCAGCCGAATGCAACCGCTTTGCCTGAGGCGCCTGACTACGAAATAATTGACAGCCTGTCTCGCTTCAATGTGTCAGAAGCTGCTGTTCGAACTGCCTTGAAGTCAGTACCTGTTAACAAGGCCTGCGGCCCTGATAACATCAGCGCTCGCATTATTGTTGAATGTGCGGATGAGCTGGTGGTTCCAGTTACTAGGATATGTAACGCCTCCATTAGTTCGGGTGTCTTTCCGGAGAGGTGGAGGCAGGCAAGCATCATTCCTATATTCAAAAAGGGTGATAAGAAGAACCCATCAAATTATCGATCAGTATCCCTGCTTCCTCTCTTCGGAAAGATACTCGAGCGCCTAGTTTACGACCAGCTCTACCGCCATGTTTCACCGGCCCTGTGCAATGAGCAGCATGGTTTTATCCCTAGGCGTTCCTGTATTTCTAACCTCGCCGTTTATCTTCAGTCAGCGTGGGAAGCCATATCGGACGGATACCAGACGGACACTATATATACAGACTACTCGGCTGCTTTTCAAAGCGTGAATCATTCGCTTCTTATTCACAAACTAAAACATTCCTATAAGTTGGAGGAACTTGCCTTGAACTGGTTCGTCTCGTATCTGTCCGATAGGCGTCAGAGGGTCATCGTGAACGGCAAAACGTCCAAATGGACAAACGTACTCTCGGGCGTTCCGGAAGGATCTCTTTTGGCTCCGCTGCTGTTTTCACTATTCATAAATGATTTACCGCGCGAAGTCGATTGCGGCTGCCTTATGTACGCCGACGACGTTAAAATTTTCCGCAAAATTGTCTCACCATCTGACGGACTACTGCTGCAGCAGGATCTCGGTCGACTGACAGCCTGGTCCGTCAGATGGGGACTCACTCTAAATCCAAGTAAATGCAAGTCGTTCACTATCACCCTCAGGCGCGCGCCCGTCCAGACAGAGTATTTTATTAATGCCACGAGACTCGAGCACGTTGGAGAGATTCGCGACCTGGGTATCATTTTAGATACCAAGCTCACTTTCTCTTCTCATGTGAGCAATATTGTCAGCAGGGCAAACCGAAGCCTTGGACTACTTTTTCGATCCTTTCAAACAGGAGCAGGAAGGTCAAAATTCAGCAGGAATGCATTGATGTGCGCCTACTTCTCCAACGTTCGCTCGATTTTAGAATACGGTAGTGTGATCTGGACGGGAGCGGCCGATACCCACACAGTGCGGATTGATCGAGTGCAGCATAAATTCCTGATCTGGCTTTTATCAAACACAGCCTCCGGACATGCCATTTCCCTAGAATATAGTGATCTGCTGAATCACTTCCGGATACCGTCATTAGCCTCACGGCGAGTTCAGCACGATCTGCTGTTCATCAGGAATATTTTTAACTCCAGATTAGATTCTCACATCCTCCTGCGCAGTTTTTCTCTCCATGCACCCACTCGATCAATCCGCACACAAAGACTGTTTTATGAGCCCCGTCCGCGTGTCAACACCGTGAAACGGGGGTTATTCTATAGGGTACCTCAACTAGTCAACTTATTTTTACGTAACATTCCAGAGGCAGACTTCTTTGCTGACGCTTCTGGCACTTTTAAAGCTCATGTCTTGAAACACATTTCATCCTTTTAGTTGTTAGTATTGTGGTGTTTTTACAAACACTTTTAGCGTGTACCTTTATTAAATGCCATTGTCCTTTAACGCTTTTGCCGTATATATTTTTACTTCTTGTTTAAAGTTCTTATGAATTATTTATTGTGTATTTTACTGATGTTTGGAATGTTTGTTTGTCATATTTTATATTGTGTGTGTGCTGCCTGATGTCCCGTGACTTCACCTGTTGGTGGGGGCAACCCTGTTGGTGATTACTTGAATAAATAAATAAAAAACTGCCTGACGATGCACGCCTCCAGCCTGTGCGCGGTCACGTGACGAGCACGTGACGAGCTTGGTGCTGCCGGTGATCAGGCGGTATCTACGAATAGTGATGCATTATTCTTGCAAGCCGCGCACCTGCAGCAAGTCGAACATATGTAGGTAGTCGATCTGAACAATGCACGCATGACTTAACAGGTGTCTACGCGGATGCCTCAAATAGTACAAATATCCACTTGTGTTTGTGGATGAGACAGTAGGTAGACGGCGAGTAGATGGATGCAATTTTCACACAATCTAGGTGACATTTCAACGACGTGCAGTGTCAAGAAACGGAGTCGCTAGGGTGTATAATGAACGGGATGGGAACAAGACGGGAATGGAGTGGGACGGGAACGAGTCAAGAACGGGACGGAACCGGGGTGGGAATGTGACAGAAACGGGGACGGGGACGGGGACGGGGACGGGGACGGGGACGGGGACGGGGACGGGGACGGGAACAGGACGGGAACGGAACGGGAACGGGACGGGGACGGAGCGGTGCGCAAGCTGTGTGATCCTGACCATTTGGGTTAATTTTCACAGTTACTAACATCCCAACATTCTAACTGGTAGCACTATTTTGTCATATATTCTAGCATCCACAGATTCCGGCATTTTAACATCACCATTCCTTCAGCAGATCCGCTTGTCTTCTTGGGACGGCAAAACTCTCACAGTAATGTATGGTGTTGTTCTTTGCCAACAGATAGATTGCATGTGTTTGAATGACCAAGCAATACAATACTAGGTGTAATCGTCCATAATTTGCAAATTATGCTCAAGCTCAAACTTGCTCCTGCAGCACCTAAAGCAGGGTATTGGCAAAACATTTTGTATTTATTTCAGACTCCAAAACGTTGGTCCCAGCTGTGCTCAATACTAGATTCATGATGGCCGCTCTCGTCCAGTTTAGCTGTGGAATTGTCGCCCGCCCAAAGCCGAAGCGTCCGAATTCGCCGAGACTTGACCTTGAAAAGTCTATCTGTGTTATAAGGTATAGGTCACATAACTCCTACGGTCCCAAAGTCGAGCAATAGCAATTCTTGCTGTTTTATTATGAAAGAGGCTAAGGTTGTTGAAAATATAATTAACTGCATACGCTTTCTAATTTTAAAGTGCACGAACGGAATGGTGATGTTGAAGTTGCAACATTCAAAAGAAAATAACAGTCCGCAAAGAAATAATTACAAATAGTAATGTGGCGACTCCAATTTTACGAATGCTTGGCAAGCATGAGTGGTGCAAATGTATTTTTTATCTAATGGGGGAGTTTCGGGAACCAAATTTTGGAGGTGAAATCGGACACGCTTAATCAACCGCTTCACACCAAAAACTCCATATTGGCCCGCGAGGTGGCAATGTCCCTTAAACTGCAGCGTCTTACCTTATTTACTATAATGATGTGGGTATCTGACCACGAATGGCCTCTTCCGCCATGTGCTAAAGCGCCATCCGTTTCAGTTGACTAATGTGGTGTTCTCCACATTGCCCGGGCAGGTTCGAAACGGCCTAGGCGGTTTTGAAACTGCCTAAGCAGATTCAAAACTCCCCAACGCTCTTGTAAATGTCATATTAATAGCCTATAGGGGTCATTCCACGTCAGATCGCACACGAATGGGCAGTTTTTAACCCGACCCTTTTCGATTTTGATGAAATTTGGGGCACGTGTAGTACCCAATGAACCATCATCATGCACGAACTTTTAGCTCCATTCGACCTCTGAAGTCAGAGTAACGGGTCATCTTAGGTCGCACGTTTTTGCCAACATTGTATCATTCAAAGGTGCATTTATTGGCGAAAAATTGTTCTAGGAAGTTGCGGTTGCCGCCATTGGAGAGAAAAAGGAATGTCCATTGCTATGTACCACCATGATTTCATATGACCTTCATATGACCTTTGACCTGACCAGGTCGTCAAAATTCGAGTTATTACTGTGTTTTCCTGCCCCGAAATCCACCAAAATTTAACACGAGCGTGGTTACATCATCGTCTCAAAGCATGTACAAAAGAATGGTTAAGAAAAACTTGAATTGTTGACTTTGACCTCGTCAGGTCAAAGGTCAAATTTAGGTCATGGAAGTTCATCGAGTGCAATACATAGTCCGATCATATCTCTGTGCTCTGGTGGCAACCGCAACTTCCTAGAACAATTTGTTGCCAATATATGCACGTTTGAATGATACAATGTCGGCAAAAACGTGCGACCTAAGATGACCCGTAACTCTGACCTCAGAGGTCGAATGAAGCTAAAAATGTGTGCATGATGATCGTTCATTGGGTTGTTCATTGCATTCATTGCATGATGATTGTTCATTTCACATGTGCCCCAAATTTTATAGAAATCGAAATGGGTCGGGGATTTTCTTGTGCGATTTGACGTGGAATGACTCCTAGACAGTTTTGAAACTGCCTGACACTATCGTAAATTTAATATTGCCAGATTTTTTGGGGGCAGTTTTGATACTGCCTGGAATGTCAGGCATTTTGCAAACTGCCTGGAATTTTCAGGCAGCTTGCAAACTGCCTGTTTTTTTAGGCAGTTTCGAAACTGCCTGGGCCGGCCAGGCAGTTTCGAAACTGCCTGAGTTTTCATATTGCCTGTAACATATGTTTATTCAACTCAGTAAGGGTCGGTGAAGTTTTGTTGTTGTTGTTAACCCTATTAGTGTCAGGGGGAGGGGAACGACCCCCTTAAGGTTTTTCTGCTCCTGTCCCCAAACGGGTAAAGATACGGCCATCAAACTTTTGAACTTTTCCTAAATATTCATTGGGCACATTTCGGAAAATGGCGAAATAGTCAGCTCACTAGGGGCAGCTCCAGGCGTTGTTTTTTTTGGGGGGCATGTTTTGGTTTTCAGCGTGACTCGGCTTTCGAAGGGAATCAGTTTCCATTCTCTAACCGTTGTAGATACGAGCCTACGACTTTCACAGATTTCCTTACTGCCTTTTGTAGACATGTTGAATATTTTTTCCTTCATTTTTTTGGGGGATTGCGCATGGACGCCTTCAGGGACGTATTTTGAGAGGCATTTTGGGTCACTGGTATTTCATCGAAATCTGAAAGATAAATTTTTTGACCTCAGTAAACCTTCTTAGCTGTTCTTTGCACACCTTGTGTGATTTTTGTTTAAATTTAGTTTCCCACAGGCGACTCCAGGAACGGGCTTTGGGGGGCAAGTGTACACACACATTGTGTTTAGTATCTCAAAACGCTATTTCGCGGTGGACTATCTCGTGTAATATCATCTGCATGGATCACAATTGTATTTTGTGGCATAGGCGGTTCCAGGGGTGGGACCTTAGCGCAAGGCCCAATGTTATGGGCGGCTCCAGGGATGAAATTATGGAGGAGTTGTGGAACCACGACGTGTAACTACATAGCAAAGAATATCAACTTGAAACTTGGTGACCTGTTTTAGCAATGTCTAGCACACGTTTCCTATTTTTTATGATTTTTTTTGGTTTCTGAAGGGCGACTCCAGGGACGGATTTTGGGGGTATGTGTTTGATTCCGTTCACACACATTGTGTTTAGTGCCCCTGAACGTTATTCTGCAGTAGGTAATTTCATGCAATATCATTTGCATGGATCACAATTGTATTTTGGGGCATAGGCGGTCCCAGGGATGAAATTAAGCGGAATTGTGGACCCATGGCGTGGCACTACATAGCAAAAAATGTAAATAAGCAAATATAAAAATAACAAAAGACAAGGCTCAATTCCCCTCCCCTCCCACTCCTGAGCACGCCACTGCACAAATACAAACTGCCAAAATTTACTTTATTATGCATACACATATAATTATAAGCATCTACAACAGAAATAAAAGCGGCAAAAAATATTATAGTGACATCTTTTTGCCGCTTTTATTTCTGTTTTAGATGCTTATAATTAGATACCCCCCTTTGGAATTGCCTGAGGACGCTATTGGGTTAATTTCCCAAAACTTTAAAAAGAGGAATATGTTAGAGCATACAATTAGGTGGCGAAATCCAACAACATGGAAACATAGCGTTCAAACAACGCCCCAGGGTTGTTTGAACAACCTACAAATGCATGCTTTCTCCCATTGTTTTGCTACCTGTATCCGCCCATAATATTTTTGTATATTTATGACTATAGAAATAGAGTTCATGCTCCAAGGAATCGAATTCCGCTTTTCCGGAGAGAATCGGTCCAGCGGTTTCCGAGATACGAAGAGGGTCGAATAGCACCCCCCTCCAACAGATTCGTATTTTGTTTTAGCCCGACAAGTAATAGGGTTAACTGACCTGCTTTTGCGACGCCGACTGGAGTTGCTGATACATGAGCCGCTCCTCTTCTTTGCCTGTGGGAATACAGAAGTGTAAGCAGTCGCTTAGGGTATCAGTACCTCCTACTGTAGGCTGTAGCTATAAATTGATGTTAGTTATTTTAAACGGAATACCCATTTTGTTGCATGGTAATGTTTATGGTGCGTGATCTTTGTCGCATATCCCACATAGCATGTTTTTTAGTCGGGTTTCGTCTTCTAAGTGCTAGTCTTACCAGAACCTTTTCTATGAATGAAACTCAAGTCCTACGAATACATTTGGTTCCAGTTGTCATACTCGACTGAATCTGGTACTTTCGGCCAAGTTCGGTTGAGTTCTTAAACAGTTCATCCCGGCTCCTTACAAGGCGCCGCCCTCTCTTGGGCAACACCAGCCAGTTAAACCCCACGCGGAAGCCACGCACCACAGTTTGCGTCGTTAATTTCAAACTGCAGTACAGTGTTCTCTCTTATGGCCGGCATTGAACGCGGTGGCAGTGGACTGGAACTCCGTGAACTGGCTCCCGTCACTCCAGGTTCAGTCGCCACCAGCGTTGCAGGTTAAATAATTGGGACTGATGGTTTCCCTTCTGACTACCAGCGCAACCCAGCGCGGCGCCGCTCGTCACCAGGGGCAGAGGCGATGGATTTTTCCATTACGGAACCCGCACACGCACATACCAGGGAATCTCGGTCCGGCATTCGTCAGCTGTCCCAATCGCGATCGATGCCGGACAACTGGAAGCCAAGTGCACCCATCAGCCGCCGCAGCACCCATCAGCCGCCCCAGCACCCATCAGCCGCCCCAGCACCCATCAGCCGCCCCAGCACCCATCAGCCGCCGCAGCACCCATCAGCCGCCCCAGCACCCATCAGCCGCCGCAGCACCCATCAGCCGCCGCAGCACCCATCAGCCGCCCCAGCACCCATCAGCCGCCGCAGCACCCATCAGCCGCCGCAGCACCCATCAGCCGCCCCAGCACCCATCAGCCGCCCCAGCACCCATCAGCCGCCCCAGCACCCATCAGCCGCCCCAGCACCCATCAGCCGCCCCAGCACCCATCAGCCGCCCCAGCACCCATCAGCCGCCGCAGCACCCATCAGCCGCCGCAGCACCCATCAGCCGCCCCAGCACCCATCAGCCGCCGCAGCACCCATCAGCCGCCCCAGCACCCATCAGCCGCCGCAGCACCCATCAGCCGCCCCAGCACCCATCAGCCGCCCCAGCACCCATCAGCCGCCCCAGCACCCATCAGCCGCCCCAGCACCCATCAGCCGCCCCAGCACCCATCAGCCGCCGCAGCACCCATCAGCCGCCGCAGCACCCATCAGCCGCCCCAGCACCCATCAGCCGCCGCAGCCCAGCACCCATCAGCCGCCGCAGCACCCATCAGCCGCCCCAGCACCCATCAGCCGCCGCAGCCCAGCACCCATCAGCCGCCGCAGCACCCATCAGCCGCCGCAGCCCAGCACCCATCAGCCGCCGCAGCACCCATCAGCCGCCGCAGCACCCATCAGCCGCCGCAGCACCCATCAGCCGCCGCAGCACCCATCAGCCGCCGCAGCACCCATCAGCCGCCGCAGCACCCATCAGCCGCCGCAGCACCCATCAGCCGCCCCAGCACCCATCAGCCGCCGCAGCACCCATCAGCCGCCGCAGCACCCATCAGCCGCCGCAGCACCCATCAGCCGCCGCAGCACCCATCAGCCGCCGCAGCACCCATCAGCCGCCGCAGCACCCATCAGCCGCCGCAGCACCCATCAGCCGCCGCAGCACCCATCAGCCGCCGCAGCACCCATCAGCCGCCGCAGCACCCATCAGCCGCCCCAGCACCCATCAGCCGCCGCAGCACCCATCAGCCGCCCCAGCACCCATCAGCCGCCGCAGCACCCATCAGCCGCCGCAGCACCCATCAGCCGCCGCAGCACCCATCAGCCGCCCCAGCACCCATCAGCCGCCGCAGCACCCATCAGCCGCCGCAGCACCCATCAGCCGCCGCAGCACCCATCAGCCGCCCCAGCACCCATCAGCCGCCGCAGCACCCATCAGCCGCCGCAGCCCAGCACCCATCAGCCGCCCCAGCACCCATCAGCCGCCCCAGCACCCATCAGCCGCCGCAGCACCCATCAGCCGCCCCAGCACCCATCAGCCGCCGCAGCACCCATCAGCCGCCGCAGCACCCATCAGCCGCCGCAGCACCCATCAGCCGCCGCAGCACCCATCAGCCGCCCCAGCACCCATCAGCCGCCCCAGCACCCATCAGCCGCCGCAGCACCCATCAGCCGCCACAGCACCCATCAGCCGCCGCAGCACCCATCAGCCGCCCCAGCACCCATCAGCCGCCCCAGCACCCATCAGCCGCCGCAGCACCCATCAGCCGCCCCAGCACCCATCAGCCGCCGCAGCACCCATCAGCCGCCCCAGCACCCATCAGCCGCCCCAGCACCCATCAGCCGCCGCAGCACCCATCAGCCGCCCCAGCACCCATCAGCCGCCGCAGCACCCATCAGCCGCCGCAGCACCCATCAGCCGCCGCAGCACCCATCAGCCGCCCCAGCACCCATCAGCCGCCCCAGCACCCATCAGCCGCCGCAGCACCCATCAGCCGCCCCAGCACCCATCAGCCGCCCCAGCACCCATCAGCCGCCGCAGCACCCATCAGCCGCCCCAGCACCCATCAGCCGCCGCAGCACCCATCAGCCGCCCCAGCACCCATCAGCCGCCGCAGCACCCATCAGCCGCCCCAGCACCCATCAGCCGCCGCAGCACCCATCAGCCGCCCCAGCACCCATCAGCCGCCGCAGCACCCATCAGCCGCCGCAGCCCAGCACCCATCAGCCGCCGCAGCCCAGCACCCATCAGCCGCCGCAGCCCAGCACCCATCAGCCGCCGCAGCCCAGCACCCATCAGCCGCCGCAGCACCCATCAGCCGCCGCAGCACCCATCAGCCGCCCCAGCACCCATCAGCCGCCGCAGCACCCACCAGCCGCCCCAGCACCCATCAGCCGCCGCAGCACCCATCAGCCGCCGCAGCACCCATCAGCCGCCGCAGCCCAGCACCTATCAGCCGCCGCAGCCCAGCACCCATCAGCCGCCGCAGCACCCATCAGCCGCCGCAGCACCCATCAGCCGCCCCAGCACCCATCAGCCGCCGCAGCCCAGCACCCATCAGCCGCCGCAGCCCAGCAGCCATCAGCCGCCACAGCCCAGCACCCATCAGCCACCCCAGCCCAGCACCCATCAGCCGCCACAGCCCAGCACCCATCAGCCGCCGCAGCTCAGCACCCATCAGCCGCCGCAGCCCAGCACCCATCAGCCGCCGTAGCCCAGCAAGATCTTCTGTGGCAGCCCAGCACCCATCAGCCAGCCCAGCATCTATCAGCCGCCGCAGCCCAGCACGATCTTCCGTGGCAGCCCAGCACCCATCAGCCGCCGCAGCCCAGCACCCATCAGCAGCGGCATGCCGAGCTGAGATAGACGCGCCTTTGTCGGTGATCACGGTCCCATATATGTGCTACAGGCAATATGAAAACTCAGGTAGTTTCGAAACTGCTTGGCCGGCCCAGGCTGGCTGTTTCAAAACTGCCTAAAAAACAGTCAGTTTGCAAAATGCCTGAAATATCGTGGAGTTTCGAAACTACCTGAAATTTTAGGCAGTTTCGAAACTGCCTAGGCAATATGACATTTGCGAGAGCGTCAGGCAGTGCAGTTTCAAAACAGCTTAGGCCGGATTTGATGGCGGCCCGTTACAGACATTGTGGTCAGTGGCGTACCCAGGATTCACTCCAGGGGGGGGGGGGATTTTGATCAAGGGGCATAAGGTACCCCACCCAAAAAAAAAAATCACCGGATTTGGCCCACTATGTTTTTAGAGGGGCATATTTTCAATATTTGTTTCTTCTAAAAAAAAATCGGCCAGGAGGCCCCAAGGTACATCCACAAAAACTCGCCGGATTTGTCCAGGCCGGCCAAATGCGGTGAGTTTGTGTGGCAGTACCCTGGGCACAGGCCTTATTTCGTGCACTGATGCACTAGCCAAATGGTCCAGGTCCAGTCGATGCTCCAAAGGCCTTGGTTGTTCATCCATGAAGCCCCAGATCGGCCTTCCAAGGGCCCCGGCCGACCCTCTATTTGCCCCGGTCGACCCTCAAGGGGCTCAGCTAACGCTGCAGAATCACCGGCCGACCCTCCAAATTGGAAGGTCGCCCTTGACCGTGAGCATTATTGTGGTATAAAAAATGCAATCATATTGAAAGAACTGCGATGTTTTGTTTGTTAGTTTGTTTTTGCTGGCAATAGTCATTTTCGCCGAACCAGCAATAAAACTCCGTTAAAGGGGGTGGGAAGCGCGGCGATAAGCGGGGGTGGGGGCGGTACCCTCATTTTGCTGAGCCCCCGCTGCCAACAAAATGTCAAATCAAATGAAGGGCCATACAATTCGCATCCTCTTGACATGCCAGCCAATGCAAAATAAAAGAGCACAAACAACTTAACTGTATTAGACCGAATGTCGATACTCGATGCATTAAGGGATAGACAGTCCAAGTTCGTAGTCAAACGCGACGCCAGGCAATGTCAGTAACCAATGCATTACAACAATCTGGACAGCGGACACAGACCCCGAGACCCCGGCCGACCCTCCCGGCAGGGGCGCATACAGGGGGGGGGGGGGGAGATTGGGGCCATAGCCCCCACCCCTCGGGCAATATGAGGGCAAACAAAATATGTGTAAAAATTGAATTGAAAATGGGGACCCACTCAAAATATAGGTAGTGGGCCAAATCCGGGAGTTTTTACATTTTGGGATTAAGTAGGGGCCCCTCGACTGTCATTCAGAGGCCCTGTACCTATTCATTTTCAGTTAATGGGGAAACTGACGGGCACGGGGCCCCTGTTTTGTACCGGGACCCCTGTGTTCAATACTACTACCCGGAGCCCCTGTGTTCAGTACCACTACCAGGGGGCCCCTGACCGACAAAGGGGTTTATGATGGTCCCAGGGGCCTTCGAGATGCCGGAAAGAGGAGCCCTCTGGCTGTCATTTGGGGGCCAGTGCCTATTATTTTCTAGCTATTGAGGCCCCTTAACGGGCACAGGTCACGGGGCCCCATCTTGTACCCGGGACCCCCTGTCTGGCACCAGGGGCCCCCTGTACTCAGTAGCATTACCCGGGGGCCCCTGACCGACAGAGGGGTTGCTCATTGTCTCAGGAGCCCCTGAGTGGCGGAAGAAGCCCCTTGTATCCGCCAATTGCCCTTTGCCCCCCTCCTGGGTACGGCTATGATTGTAGTTCATCGGTCAAAATCGATAAACACAGAGATAGAACAGTGTGCTCAAATGCCGCCAAAAAGTGCATTGTAACCATTAGTTTGTTAATCTAATCAATACAAATCAGATTATAGTTAGGTAATTCAAACATCATGGGTCATTTCTCTCGGGGCTATCTATATGATGCAAATTGCTTCATTTCAGAAGCCAATAATGTTATTGCAGATGTAAGACTATGCTAATGTGTACGTACTGTCTCATCTACAAACACAAGTGGATGTTTTTACTATTTGAGGCATTCCCGAAGACACCTGGGACATTTTTTTTATGGTCCAAATGTTTTTGTATGGATGGATTTCCGAGGTCAGGGCCCACGCTAAGCAGAGCTTGTTGCGCAGGTCCTGACCTCACCACCCGATCGCGCAATTCCTGTTGGCCGGCAGAATTTAGAGAAGCCCCTTGCATTCCATGACAAATCGACCAAGCCATAACACCCTACACCTCAAATTTAGATAGAACTATGTGTCGGGGTTATCTGGGCCGTAGATTCACGCTGTACCATTTTCAGCCCCGTCCGTCGAATGGTTTTCTAGTTTCAGCCTCCAAGAACTTTGTAATGTTATGCAAAACTCTCATTTTCAGCGGGCAATATCACCCATCTAAATCATGCGAGTCATACAAATCTATAATCATCAGAATCATCATGAACCATAGATAAATATGGTATAATCATTTGTTGAAGAAAACAAATAACATGTGATCTCAGGTCAGATAAAGTGATTGTATAATGTGGCAATTTAAAAATCGGAATTTGTCCATGCCATAAGTGACTTTGATACACAAGTCTTCGATGGTAAAACAAATGCAGATACTATTTTCTCTAAATATTTTATTTATATTTTGGTATTTGGAAAATAGTGGTCACCAGCATGTCTTTGGTAATAACTTCGCACGTAAGTGATAGAGAGCGCGTAATTTAGCACGTAATTGCTAGAGAGCTTAACTGAACATCATTATATTTGCCTCGTCGAGCTGCAATCAATGAAGCATAACATGACCCCTGCAGGTCGCCCCATGACTTCAAGGTCACGTGACAAGGGCGGATCCAGCCGGCCGTTTTTTTTTGGGGGGGGGGGGGGCAAACCTTTTTTTAGCGGACCTTACCTACCACCAATTTCAATTTTCTTCCCGAATTTGGGCCACTTTATTTTGCAACCACACGATTTCTAATGATTTCTTTATTTTGATATTTGTTTCGCTTTTCGACCTTTTGGAATATCGAAAAAGGAAAGATGTAAGGTTGAGTTTGTACTGCTCCGACATTGTCTTACACTGAACAAACTATGTCAATTGTCAGCTGTACCCAGGGGCGTCAACGATATTTTTTTTAGTGTGGGGGGTCGGCTGAAATGACGGGAAAAAATTACCCCATTTGTTATGCGTGTATTTAAGCCTTTGCAGCATTTTTATGTGGATTTTCATGTTATTAAGAGCGAGCGCGAAGCGCTCGCTCGTCCTTCCGTGGTGAATGGGAAACATCTGATTATGAGCGGCCCGGCCCGACCCGGCCCGTGGCGACACTTTTGAGAAGCTCATATATCTGCAACCTCACGTCCGATTGACTAGCGGACTTCTTTGCTGAGCAGCCCCATCTAACTTACCCTGTTCGAAACCAGTGCCGGCTCATGTGGGTGACTACCACTGCGTGTGGCGCGTGCCGCGTGAGGGGTGTTGAAAAGTATTTTCTCGCAATAACTACGCAACGGCTGGGCAGATTATGTGCAAATTTAGTGTGTGGTTAGGGACCCCTCAGCCGCCACTTTCACAAAACTCAGGGGTGGGGTGACTCTGCACGTGCGCATGTGCACACTCCTCTTATATATCTAAGAAACGGCTGAGCCGATTGTGTTCAAATGTGGTGTGTGGTTAGGGACCTCTCAGCCCCCACTTTCCCACAAGTCACAGGTGGGTGTTTCTGCACGTGCGCACGTGCGAACTTTTTTTTGTATCTCAGAAACTACTTGCCCGCTCGAGTTGAAATTGCCCATACATTTCCTTCGCGCTCGCTCGTTCATCGCCAACTACTGTGTCTTACTGGTGGTAGGTACTTGTTATTTAGCGCCGCGAAGCAACGCGAATTGTTACGGGTTTGCCTGATAAAACCCAGAAACATAGGCGGTAGGCCTTGTAGAGAAGAAGAACCTAAACATGCTATTCATTCAATTCACCGTTACAACGAACCGAAGACGATGGCGATGGCTTCGTTATGACGATGACCACCGATGTGACGCCGCGAAGCGGCGTGAAAACTTTAATTTTAGGTCGCGGAAAACGAAATTTAATATTGGAACCACACCGTGAGTGGAGGCAAGCCCCAGGTAACCTCTATTCCTGGTTGCACATCTCGGTATGATGAGAAATATTGAAATTAAGGTAGTTTTTCATATACATATTCTTCGGATAGTAAACTACGATGACCGGTGGCAGTCAGCGCTCTTTATTATTATAGTAGTACATATGATAATAATAACTGTATACATATGTACCGAACTGTAACAAACAACTGGTAACAGTGCAAATGGTGTTTGAAAGCAGCAAGAAGCAGAACGACTTTACCGCCCATAAATGGTCCCCTGCGGATCAAGAGGAGCCTGGGGCGAGGACGGCTTGGGAAGATCTCCTAGGTCCCAAATATTAGCTCTTCTGTCCAGCAGTAGGGCACCGCTGAGCAGCTTCCGGGTGCCGATGTCCTCGTCTTCGCGTCGCCTTTTTCCGAACTCGGCAGATTAGCTAAACATGTAGCCCACTTGAAAGTTAATAATATTTTATGAAGGGAGGTGGGCCTGGAGCTAGCAATTAGGTACCGCCCAGGAAAGACTCTGCCAGACACTTAATTCATTAATTTCCCATATAAAATTGTATAAGGAATTGCGTATTTTGTGTCATGCCGCGAGGGCGCGCGAATTTTCAAGTTTTTTCACTGTGAATAGTCATTCATAATTTCAGGACCTGGGGGGGGGGGGGGCATGGCTCCTTTGCCCCCCCCCCCTGATCCGCGCCTGACGTGAGGCCTGAGTGTTGATTTCCCAATGACTGGCTAGATTATGCAATAATGATTTGATGATTCTTTTTATATTTGGCAAATATGAACATGTTTTATCTGGTATAAGACACTTTAAGTACTCATAGGATTCTCGGTATGCAAATAAGAATACTTATGAGGATGTTTGTAGATTGTGATGTCTTCGAGGATCCACAGGACGCCTTCTATCGGCGAAATATTTAATTATGTCATCACGTGATCTGATAGCTGAGTGAATAGGTTGTCACGTGATTCGAAGGATATGCACCCTCCTGTTCCACCTAAACTAATTATATATGTTGGGTGTTATTGCTTGGTCGATCTGACCAGGGCGAAGCCAGACCTTCAGAGGGGGGGGGGGGGCAAACCCCTGGAGAGGGCCCCCCACCCAAACAAAAATACCCTGGATATGAAAAACTCTACGGATTTCGGCCACATTATTTTGTGAGGCCCCCTTTTTAACCATTTTTCTCGTCTACTTTTGATGAGCTGGATTGGGACCAGGGACCCTCAGTAGACATTTACTGAGCGCATTACTAATTTTAATGTTCGTACAGGAGAGAAAACCTATCTTAGCTGACAACAGGTGGGGGTTCGGCTTT
>JAXIVJ010003259.1:92500-96520 GCA_036785665.1 Chirona hameri | reverse complement strand
AACAATGTGTATGCATGCAGTTATCCCATCAATATTTAGGTCCCATTTTTCTGTCCAGTCAATTTTCTTATTTAGGGAAGGTGAAAGCAAGACAAACCTGTGAGGAAAGATGGCCTACGCTTGACCTGACCCGAGGACAGGTCAAGGTCAAGTCAAGGTCGCATTTGATATCGATCGAAGTGTCTCTACAAGCCAAACACAATGGTAAAAATAGCATTGCTCTAATCTCTATATTGATTCGGTAAAACAAATATGGAAGAAAAATGACGCATGGCTTCTGGTGAATAGATTTTACCTCGTGAAGGTCGCAGGACAAAAATGTCTCATGGATCTTTGTATTTTGCAAAAGGTTCGTGACTGGTGAAAATTGGGCAGGGGCGTCGCCCGGATTTGTGAGTGCTGTGGGGGGGGGGGACGATGAACCGAATGAACCATCAGTACGGTTCGCGACAATGTAAAGGAAAATACGTTTTTACCTTGTAATTTGTCTTTAGAAACGCAATTTTCGCATTTTTAAACAACGCAATACAAGGCAACGTCACTGCGTTTTCTATCTTCTTCATAAGCTCAGCGCATCTCACTGTTCTGCATGCTGGCCGACTCGGGGTGCCCGTAACTGTACCAGGAGGACGGATCGCCCCGGAACCGGTGACTGCCGCCGGCTCATGCAGGGTAGTCATTTGTGGACGGCTGGCCGAAACGGATGCGGATGAAGTAACTCATGTACCTGGAGTAATGGATGAAGTAGTTATCCGAAAACTGCCTCGGCTTGCAAACTTCGAACGCATTTGGGCAGAACTTGAACGCAATTGCTTGCATATTTTGTTTTTATCAACTTAGTCCAAAGCTTTTGAATGGATAGATTGCCGAGGTCAGGACCCCGAATAAACAGTTTGATTACCGAGCGGAGCGAGTCTTCCGTCAACTACGGGGGAAAATATACGTATGACCGGCCCGACCGTAGCCATGGTTTTCAGAAGTCTTTGCAGCTATTCGGTCGAAGTGACTGAAGACATGCGCACAAAAAAAAAGTGAATTCGTAAAACTATCTGCCGGTGTTCCTTTCAGCAAGCACAAAGTGTGCCGCAACAATAAATAGGGCACATTAACGCCATAATATGCCCGTTTTCTGCTACCGAAATTGCATTTAAATTACTGTCAACTTCCCTCAAGAAAAGTAAAAATATTGTCTGATCCCTTCAATTCCTCCATTGCACTGATACCTTTTTCCAAATGCTTTTTATGATATTGAGACCTGCAATATTTCCGAACGAAGCATGAATTTATGTCTCCAAAACTGGGGGGGGGCAATCCCCCAGTCTGACGACCGGGAGGACGGTGTCCCCCGTGACAATACGGCGACGCCCTTGAAATTGGGCACATTTAGCCATTTCCTGTGGATTTATATGCACTTCCATGTTTCCCAATGACTTATAATTGGGTGGTCACAAAATCGACTTCACCTTAGATCACCGATATACAAATCATCCCAAATAGCAGAATTGTAGGTATTTGTGACCTGATTAAATCATGTAAGTTTCCAACTGATCGGTCAAACAATCTGGTTGCGGCACGACCTTACGTTTTGTGGAGGTGCGATCACTAGACATGACCTAGTTACCTGAACTGAGGAGACTCGAGGTCAAAAATTTAACAGGATTTAGACAATTGATAGGCAAACAGTTTTGCCAAAAATGGCGGCGCGAAATGCCGTCGTTTTCCGCTATTTCCGAAGAAAAAAACCCTAAGGGGGAGGATATCCGCCCCTCGTTGTTGCGCGTGTTAACGTCTGCCACACAGATCTCCCCCCCCCCCCCCCCAACCTAAAAATCCTGGCGATGCCATTGTATGGATGTATACCTAAAGTATTCGAGTAATCAACCTTGAGTTTCTTCGGTCTCTTCATTCTCTGCATGCCCAACGTGCTCAACCTGCCCCACGAGTTAGATAAAATTACCGCAACCATGGGATCAGTTGAGCAATACTTAACATTTTATTTCGTGTCATTTTTAAAAATAGAAACGTGGGTTTGTGAAAATAGTTGGTTGTTAATAAGGAATGTTAATTTGGGCTCATTCCCCTTCCAGTCTTTGGGGGCTCTGGCTCGATTGGCTGACTGGATCCAACGTTGATTATTGAAGCCGTAGTTCCTATTCAATCAAAGAATGACATTTGAAACAGTATTGCGGCATAAACAACATGACCTTGGACATTGGAATTGGACTTAGTTACGAAAAAGGTGCAAGTTCGGAAAGAAGTACTTTGCAGCAATACAAAATGAAATGTTTACACCTATGGTAATGGTATGGCGTGAGTTGTTGGGCAAAGAACACGGTTAAAGGGAAATCATGACCTTTTGACTTATTTATCTGCATTATTGCATTATTGTATTATGGAGAGCATTATTGAATATGTATGGTATCAAATTGATCGCATCTCAATTTAAAAGTGAAATAACAACTTTTTATATTTCGAAAATTACATTTTGGGAAATTAAAAATATGTACTTATATATGGTGACGAAACAGTATGATCCATCACTATCTTTGGTTTGAATGTTGTTTTGTAAACAAGTCATAGGGCCAGAAATGATGTAAGTGCGCCAATAAGCGTGACAACTGACAACGTCTCTGATTGGGCAATGAAACAAATGGCCGACACTAAATAGGTCGCCGTTTGCGTTGGGTGCATAAGTGAACTTCCGATTTCATTTGCCATTTTTGTCATTGTTTCATGATGATTTGTGTTTGTTTCTAATGATAAACTTAAGCCTAGTGTTATATACAGCCAGATACAATACAAAATACAACTCCTAATGTTGAAAATACATGAACCAATTTGCAAAAGTTGAGGGTCGCAAGTCACAACCACTAAATAGGCCCGTCGTTGGGTGCATAAGTTAACTGCTAATTTTGTTGCGTTTTATTCAATGTTTGTTGATATTTAAGGGCAGTATGGCACATAATTCCGATAAACCAGAGTGGAAGACATATTTTCCATACCATTTCGTCAAAAAGTAATACCGGATTTTGTTGAACACCGAAATTCGTTGCCAGGTAGGTACTTGAGAGTACCGTCGTTTAAAGTGTGGAACGTTTATCAACTTTAACTTCAAATATATTTCGTAGGAATGTTTTATATGCAAAATGTAATAAATTTACAATATATTTGGCTTCGTCTGTCGATTTCAAGTGATAACTCCATTTTTGTGGGAAAAAGTAATTATTTCCATTTAACTGGCATTTATCATCAGTCATGCTTTACGTCTTTTTGCCTTTGTGTGCTATGTTTGAATGTTATGACAAACCCCCCCCCCCCCCCCGTGTTCTTTTCCCTTAAAATAGGCCTTAAGGGGCAGTTCCATAGGTATAATGCTAAAATACTGTGAATCTGGGGGGGGCTGCACACCGGTCGGAGCAATCTGGGGCGGGCCCTCGGCCCCCCCCCCCCCCCCCCCCCCCGGTGGCGACGCCGCGTGTTGGGGGTGCTCGAGTACTCCTAAAAGAATAGGGTACAAAACGGCATCCGGCTGGCTGTGGTACTCCGTGGGGTGCCGGATAGCTCTGCCGGAGAAGGGACGAGCCGGTAGCCCGTGCCCGTCCCCTGTTCCGGGGTGCCATGTGGTGCCGTGTTGCCCTATCAAAGTGGAACCAGCCGGCGCTCCGTCCCCCTGGTTGCCGAATATCCGCTGTTGTAGTTGGGTTGGGAGTTGGGACCAGCGGCGGCGGCCGGCGGGGGTGCCGGGTGCACACGGTGAACCTGCCGTGTTCAGCGAGCCCGCTCGCAGTGGCGCGCACAGGGCACGACACCACAGCCACTCCGTCCCACTCAAGCCTATGATAGTGACAAACCAGCTGCTAGTCCTACCCTGCACCTGTTCACGAAGAGCGGTGCAGTGGCGGTGTCAGAGCACCACCACCCCCGCCTGTACCGTGCCTGGCGTCGCCTCTGCGCGCTGCCGCCGGCGGCGTGACGCCTGCCTCGCCGCTGGCCCGCCGGGGCCGGCGTCCTCCGCACGGG
>JAXIVJ010003259.1:0-87500 GCA_036785665.1 Chirona hameri | reverse complement strand
TAATTAGATTCATGTTCTAGAAGCAGTGCAGGTAACGCTTCTGCAGAATGTCTCCGGGGACCTCAGGTCCCCGGAGACTTTGTAGTACTTACTGTCTCGATAACTTACGAGTTGCGAAGTTTTATGTCCTGGTTTTATCTGTTATTCCCTGTGACGGACGGGCGGCTCAGTCGGTTGGGAGATGACGGGGAGGACGTCGTGAGGAGGCCGACCGGCGCCACGAGGTGTCAGAGCGGATGTCGCAGAGATATCTCGAACTCATGAGCAGTCTGGCCAGCGTCGCACGGACCAGGCAGGATGTCCAAGAGATGTCACGAGCATCCTGGTCGACGTTGCGCGGCTCTTTGGACCGGCTCCTCACCACTCTCCAGGAATGCGGAGCTGGACGTCTGAACAGTCTGAACACGGTCCAGCGGACGTCTGGCACGAGCCATCGCAGCGTCTCCCGGGCCATCGCGGCGTCTCCCGGGCCATCGCTGCGTCTCCCCGGGCCATCGCAGCGTCTCCCGGGCCATCGCAGCGTCTCCCGGGCCATCGCGGCGTCTCTCGGGCCATCGCGGCGTCTCCCGGCCATCGCGGCGTCTCTCGGGTCATCGCAGCGTCTCACGGGCACATCGCAGCGTCTCCCGGGCCACTGCGGCGTCTCTCGGGCCATCGCGGCGTCTCTCGGGCCATCGCGGCGTCTCCCGGGCCATCGCGGGCGTCTCCGGGGCCGTCCCGGCGTCTCCCGTATCCTGCCCCACAGACCGGGCGGTCATTCACCATCCCGCTGTCAGGGCTGAGAGAATGCCGGCATCTCAGACTGCGGATTGTCCGTCGCTTGTGTCTTCCTAATGCCGTCAGCTGGCGTCACTCACGAGCCATTGTACTGCGGTGAAGCGTCCTCACGATCTATTGTACCGCGGGAAGGGCGTCACTCACGATCTATTGTAACCGCGGTGAAGGCGTCACTCACGAGCTATTGTACACGCGGTGAAGGCGTCACTCACGATCTATTGTACCGCGGTGAAGGCGTCACTCACGAGCCATTGTACCTCGGTGAAGGCGTCACTCATGAGCCATTGTACTGCGGTGAAGGCGTCACTCATGAGCCATTGAACTGCGGTGAAGGCGTCACTCACGAGCCATTATACCGCGGTGAAGGCGTCATCCGCGGCAGGCCGGAACCGGACGCATGCCGTACTTCCCATGCGTGAAAACAGAATAGCCCCGGTCTCTTGTCTGCGAGCCAAATCTTTGCCTTCCTGACTTACCATGCTTGGCATGAACTTTTACCTACGAAAATAGTTCAACTGCTCGACTGCTCGACGGGAAGTTTAATCTCCCCTGACATCCAAAGTGTGCTCCTGACGAAACACAACAGCTTTTCTGACCCATATGTGCCGTCTGACCCATCTGTGACCCATCTGACCCATCTGTGCCGTCTGTGCCGTCTGTGACCCATCTGACCCATCTGACCCATCTGACCCATCTGTGCCGTCTGGACCCATCTGTGCCGTCTCGGCCAGCGGTGTGGGGAGAAGGCTGCGTTTGAGACTGTTAGGCGCTGTGCCGAGACACTGGCAGCTGGGTGCGTGTCACGTGTGTGACGATTCACTGGATACCGTTCGGCCTTCAGTGACTGATTATCAGCTGACGTCGCTCAGCTCTCAGACCCGGCTTGAGGCGGTCGCCCACGCGGCGGCGAGCCGCTCCTATCGTCACCCCTGATCTCCGTCTCCGCACCGCAGCCGTACAGACACTAATTGTTTGTCCATCCCGTCGAGCGCGCCGGTAACGGGCGGCGGTCGGAGGCCATCTGGCGTCCTGTGTGACTCCTGCTGTGACTGGGTCACCGTCGGACCACTGGCGGGGACCGGGGTCAGCAGGTGACCGCTGTCGGTCAGCGGCGTCGGCGGGATCAGAACGGAGCCGTGAGTGTGGCAGCTGTCTGCACAGGTGTGGCTAGTGGTCCGGCTCGGACGCGGCGCTTCCGGCAACTCCCCGACTGATCAGGTGTTACTATGCATGTTGATAGTACGGTGACACATAGACGGATGCTGTGGTTCAGGCAGCGGGAGGTGTCTGACCTGCTGTTATCGCTGATCTGCTGATGCCAGCTGAGCAGAGTCGTGAGCCGATCCGTGACTCCTTCTGACTCTGACTCCGACTCAGACTGTGGATATTGCAGCTGGCTGCCACCTCTGGCGTCATCCGGTCCGTCATCGGCGCATGGATTGTCCCACAAGTTGCTCGTGGCAGGCTGACTCAGCGGTCCTGGCAGGACAGGGCGATCTGTCGGTCACCTACGGGCCAGCCCTGTGACACCTGGTGACGTCACTGTGCCCCACCGTGACGTCACTAGGTGTCGGGGCGCGGGCGGCACCTCTACGCCCGTGTGTAGCTCACCGGGTCACGGGAGGATTGCTCAAATAACACACACGTGTACAGTTACAACGTGTGAGACCAACACTTGTTCACGTTCGCGGAACTGGTTCCACAGGACAACGCGCCCAACTGAACGAGACCGGCCGGGAGGCGGCCTTGGACGCCGGAACGCCATTTAAAACGCAAATTCAGACAGTGTTCCATCGTGTTTGACACGTCGGCGGTGAGAACTTCCGCCTCAGTAATAGCGGCTGCCCCGAACCCGCCCGTTCCTCCTGCAGCTGTCCCCTTTTCCGCCGCCCCGGCCCGCGCGGCCCGCGCGTGCTGTGCGTGCTGCGCGTGCCGCGCGTGCGGTGCGTGTCGAGGGTGTAATGTGTTCCGTGCGCGGGCGGTGGGGGACGGGGGCGCCATCACCTGCGGCTCGGTCATCACCTGGGCGCCATCACCTGCGGCTGAGTGTTTGGCTATCGGTGTTCGGCGCGGCAGCGCGGCCCTGGCCGGCTCCCGCTGCGAGTGTAGCGCGCTGTTTTTTGTCGGTCTCGGCGACACGCGGCGGCGGAGTGTCGCTGTGTTTGCGCACGCGGCGCAGTGGAGTGGCACGGAGTCCCTCTGATTGGTCAGCTGGCCGCAGCTGGTCAGGGTTAGAGACATTTACGCGATCAGGACCCAGGTGTCCGCTGACGGACGCAGCAGGGCTCCGGCTCTGGATCCAGGTGTCCCCCGGCGGACCCAGCAGGGTACCCATAGTCAAACCGGGCCATTCAGATGAACAATCACAGTCGAATTATAGTACACTAACCGGTGCGCTGCGGCCCGGGGTGCGCATGGTGCAGCCGTGTGTCGCGCTGCATATGACACCCGGCTGTGCAGCCACCTTGCCCGCGGCGCTACAGCGGCGCGTCCGCTCTCGTGTTGCGTGTGCAAAAGCCCACCCGCTTCGATTCGTCATCAGCCGGCGGCGCTTGTCGGATCCACAGATCTCAGAATGGCTGAGCCACAAGGCCGCCGGTCCGGGAACTCGGTCCGGGAGGCGGCGGTGGCGGCGGCGTAGCTGGGGCACGGGGGCGGACGCCTCAGGCCCCACCGGACGGGCGGACGCCGCTCGGACGCAGGGCGTTAGCGGCCATCACGCGGCCTGGACGCGTACCCTCGCCGTGTACGCCCCTGATACGACCGGATCGCCACACCCGTCGAAAACCGGCTTTAGTTTGCCGTTTAAACAGGCACCGTTCGTTTAAAAACCTGGCACTCGAGCCGGGCAGGTTGGTACCGTCCGTGGCCGGTGGCGGCGCCACCGTCGGCGGCAGCTGCGCCGGGCGGTCGCGGGCGCCCGCCACCCTCCGCCGAGCCGGTCCGAGAGCCGATGGTCACGTGTGCGCCATCTGAGCCCCCCCCCCCCCCCCCCCCCCCCCCCTGCAGAGGAGGGGGTTATGATGGCGGCTGCGGGAAACGGCAGCTGGTCGGCTGATTGTCAACAGGTCCGGTGTGGAGGGGGACGGGGAAGGAAGGTGAACCGGTGGAAGGGTAACAGCAGTGCCAGAGCGTCGCCGGCCGGTCAGCCGACCAGCCAGGCAGCGCTCCCGTCTGCCGCCGAGGCTGAAACTAACGCCTCGTCTGACGGCGGTGCGGTGGAATGGTGGCGTTAAAATCCGACGATCTGTCGGTGTTAAGTATGTCGCGTGGCATCTCGTGGTGTGAAAATCCCGCACATGCCGCGTGGCATGACAATCTCTCGTGTTGTGAAAATGCCGCATATGCCGCGCGGCCTGGCAATCTCGCCTGCCACTCGTGTGTCATCATGGGCGGAGTCATTCGAAAGTGTCAGTTGAAACGCGGAAACTTGATTACATATTCGTACTCGTCCTAGTCATTAGTTCTGGTGAGACAGCTGTCAGCACTTTTCCTGAAAATATTTCACTACAAAAGCATATCAGACATCGCTCCATTTGACAGTGACGACGATCAAACTCTGGAGAAAATATATTTTATAAGTTATGATGCACTATATTCGGATAAATTAAGCATGAATCATGATGTAGTTTCTATGTCCAACCCTGCTTAGGGTATAGTGAATCGGGGTATACAAATTGACAATAGGTGGATATTGCTCAACAGACAACAGCTTCCAACTTAATGACTTCGCTGTAATGACTAAAGATGAATGACTCTTCAAGTATGGTTGCATTTAGCTACCCTTCTTATAAGCATAAGCCGTTGCCTATTTAAAGTCCTCCGAACCGGCGAACCATACCTCATATCAGGCTGCTGCTATCTCAACATTGCGTGTCAAAAGCAATGAGTTTTTGTTTCTCAGTGTTTGACTGACCACAGAATCTGATCAATTGAAATTCAGCGGAGCTTACCAGTTATACGATGATTAGCGATGGTTTGAGGTGGTTCGTGACTCCAATATGCTTACAGAGCTTAGAAGCTTAGCATGGTCGTGTGCGTGTATTCTTGTATACCTACTCTGCATCGTATGGCCACAAGCTTCCATTTAATACGAGTCAGAGGAATTTTCAATAAGCCATATACTTTAATTCCGCTTCAGTTCAATGAGTCACGTAATGGGGTCGGTCCTGCGCGTGAAGGAATGTCGGATGGCGGAGTGAATCGGCGCCATCAGTGACCTGATCTCGGGCTCTGAGACCGCCGGCGGCGGCGGCGGCAATGGTGGTGTTTATCATGACAGGGCGCCTCACATCTCACATATCACGCCTCACATCTCATTCAGACCGGATGACAATCTCACGCACATCTCACATCTCTCTGCTCACATCTCGCTGGGACTGACCGGCCATGTGCCCTGCAGCTGCCATGTGCCCTGCAGGTACCGGCCGACACCGGCTGCGAGTCGTTAGCTCAGCCTGCCAGCTCGTCGCCGGCGCTGGTTGACGTGGTGCAGTGCAGCGCCCTGGTTGCCTGTCAGCCCCACCTTCTGCTGGTCTGCTGCAGTGTGCCGGCGTCCCCGGCGGTGCCGGTTGTGTGTCCCTGACGACCGTGTCACCGCCTGCAGCCGGCGCCGCCCCGCGCTGGGCCGGCCCGGCTTGCCCTGCTCCGCCGCGGCCCGCCCCGCAGTAATGGGCCACCCGTCCCCGGCTGTCCACCGTACATAAAGGGCAGGGCTGTCCAGTTCACCGTACATAGTACAGGGCTGTCCAGTTCACCGTACAGAGTGCTGGGCTGTCCAGTTCACCGTACATAGTGCTGGGCTATCCAGTTCACCGTACATAGTGCAGGGCTGTCCAGTTCACCGTACATAGTGCTGGGCTGTCCAGTTCACCGTACAGAGTGCTGGGCTGTCCAGTTCACCGTACATAGAGTGCTGTGCTGTCCAGTTCACCGTACATAGTGCAGGGCTGGCCAGTTCACCGTACATAGTGCTGGGCTGTCCAGTTCACCGTACAGAGTGCTGGGCTGTCCAGTTCACCGTACAGCTGTCCAGTTCACCGTACATAGTGCTGGGATGTCCAGTTCACCGTACAGAGTGCAGTGTTGTCCAGTTCACCGTACAGTGCTTGGCTGTCCAGTTCACCGTGCATAGTGCTGGGCTGTCCAGTTCACTGTACATAGAGTGCTGGAGTGTCCAGTTCACTGTACATAGTGCAGGGCTGTCCAGTTCACCGTACATAGTACAGGGCTGTCCAGTTCACCGTACAGAGTGCAGGGCTGTCCAGTTCACCGTACAGAGTGCAGGGCTGTCCAGTTCACCGTACATAGTACAGGGCTGTCCAGTTCACCGTACCTAGTGCTCGGCTGTCCAGTTCACCGTACAGAGTGCAGGGCTGTCCAGTTCACCGTACATAGTACAGGGCTGTCCAGTTCACCGTACCTAGTGCTCGGCTGTCCAGTTCACCGTACATAGTACAGGGCTGTCCAGTTCACCGTACCTAGTGCTCGGCTGTCCAGTTCACCGTACAGAGTGCAGGGCTGTCCAGTTCACCGTACATAGTACAGGGCTGTCCAGTTCACCGTACCTAGTGCTCGGCTGTCCAGTTCACCGTACATAGTACAGGGCTGTCCAGTTCACCGTACCTAGTGCTCGGCTGTCCAGTTCACCGTACAGAGTGCAGGGCTGTCCAGTTCACCGTACATAGTGCAGGGCTGTTCAGTTCACCGTACATAGTGCTGGGCTGTCCAGTTCGCCGTGCATAGTGCTGGGCTGTCCAGTTCACCGTACCTAGTCCTCGGCTGTCCAGTTCACCGTACAGAGTGCAGGGCTGTCCAGTTCACCGTACATAGTACAGGGCTGTCCAGTTCACCGTACAGAGTACAGGGCTGTCCAGTTCACCGTACATAGTGCTGGGCTGTCCAGTTCACCGTACATAGAGTGCAGGGCTGTCCAGTTCACCGTACCTAGTGCTCGGCTGTCCAGTTCACCGTACAGAGTGCAGGACTGTCCAGTTCACCGTACATAGTACAGGGCTGTCCAGTTCACCGTACAGAGTACAGGGCTGTCCAGTTCACCGTACATAGTGCTGGGCTGTCCAGTTCACCGTACAGAGTGCAGGGCTGTCCAGTTCACCGTACATAGTACAGGGCTGTCCAGTTCACCGTACAGAGTACAGGGCTGTCAAGTTCACCGTACAGAGTGCTGGGCTGTCCAGTTCACCGTACATAAAGTGCAGGGTTGTCCAGTTCACCGTACAGAGTGCTGGGCTGTCCAGTTCACCGTACAGTGCTGGGCTGTCCAGTTCACCGTACATAGTGCTGGGCTGTCCAGTTCACCGTGCATAGTGCTGGGCTGTCCAGTTCACCGTACATAGTGCTGGGCTGTCCAGTTCACCGTACAGAGTGCTGGGCTGTCCAGTTCACCGTACATAGTGCTGGGCTGTCCAGTTCACCGTACAGAGTGCTGGGCTGACCAGTTCACCGTACAGAGTGCAGGGCTGTCCAGTTCACCGTACCTAGTGCTCGGCTGTCCAGTTCACCGTACAGAGTACAGGGCTTAGGGTGTTGCTGATTTCTCAGTCAGTGCAGCGACTCTGGCCCGCTGTCAGAGGGCTGGTACCACACACGCCCGCAGATGGAGATGTTAAGGGCATTTAAATTAGACAGCATGTGGCACGGCGCTGGACACTGGCACGTGACGCTAATTCCACGTAAGGCTAATGCTCGTTAAAATCTTGCAGTTAACATTTAACAACATGGTAAGTAATTCAGCACATCGTGAAGTGGGGCGGGATGGATTCCTGTCGCTTCAACGCTCACTGGTTGCCTCGAATCGGGATGTGCCGCGGTTGTTGGAAGAGGCTGCACATAGGCCGGATGACGACAGAGACTGGGCGGACCGGACCGTGTTCACACTTTCGAGCACGTAAAACTTTCGCTACTAAATTCTGCCGATGTAGCGGAATTGCGCGATCGAATAGTGCAGCACACGATATGTGCAACAAGCACCAGGTACTAGAGAAAAGCTCAGAAATCCGCCCATTCATATGACCGGGCCGAATCGATTAAACAAATGGTGATGCATTGGGTACGTGCTTTGACTAGGAATGAAGTTTAATTCCTACTTTCCTAAACGTTTGGACCACCTCTGGTGCTTGTTGACCGCAATGACATAGGTTTTGTCAGCCATGGACAAGCGATCCTAAATTTCTATACGTTATTAAACTGTACAAAGGCTGAATTATTTGGCAATACATCCATAGCACATCCATAGCAGATGTGAGTATATCAGGGACTTGATCATGTCCCTGTTCTCACGCTGTATCTGTTGTGTTCGCGCACGAAAGCCGTCTGCCGGCGGCCCCCGGCGCTGGTGTTAGTCTCTTGTTGTCGTCGTCGGCTGCTGCAGTCTCCGGGCGCCGCCGTGTGTTGTTTTTTATTCACTGGGGCAGACTTTTAAACGATTCACGGTGAATCGACGATGAAAAAATCACATCACTTGACGAAGAATCACAGGTGAATCGATTAATTTTACGCAATCATCAATGTGAATGAGTTGAATCATTGGCGCTGCATAGAATCACCAAATGAACCGATTCAAACCGATTGTACGAAGAAAAAAATATGAGTTTCATATTGTACGAAGTAGGTACTAGGCAGGCACTGTTGGTAGTTCATGTGATGAAACCCTGCCAACAGAGCATTCATGACGCCTGGCTTAGGCTATCATACCTATTACCTGCTTATCTACCGATATCATAATGACCTGGGAGAAGACTGTAGAGCATAACATTGCACACAACTTACGAGTGAGTGCACCTGGGGCCGCCGTAATATCGGAGCGGCGCCAGTAGCGCCGCCATGGCCGCGGTCCGGCGCTCGGTGGCTCGCCGTGCCTCGGTCCGGCGCTCGGTGGCTCGCCGTACGGCGGTCCGGCGCTCGGTGGCTCGCCGTACGGCGGTCCGGCGCTCGGTGGCTCGCCGTGCCGCGGTCCGGCGCTCGGTGGCTCGCCGTGCCGCGGCCCGACGCTCGGTGGCTCGCCGTGCCGCGGCCCGGCGCTCGGTGGCTTGCCGTGCGGCGGCCCGACGCTCGGTGGCTCGCCGTGCCGCGGCCCGGCGCTCGGTGGCTGAGCTGTGTGACGTCCCGCCGCCGCCGTGTCCGGCAGCAGATGAAAGGCGTGCCGACACCAGACGGACGGGCACAGATTTACTGCCGTCCCGCTCGGAGACAGAGTGACACTCTGCACAGAGCGCGCGGTGACGGTGCACACTGCACAGTCACCAGTCACCAGCCGCCGCGCCGCCGCGCCGCCGCGCCGAGATCACGCAGCAGCCCGGCTGATCGGCGCCGCCTTTACGGCCCAGAGAGCTGAGTACGCCCTGCACACCAGATGGCCTCTAAATCATCTCCGCCGGCAGCCGGCCCACGAAGGCACTGAATCGGCTGCTGCCGCGACGGAATGTATCGTCGAGACACTGCCCTGGCGGAGGCGGTACGCCCCCACGCAGAGCGGATGGTGCAAATGCAGGGCGGCTGCGTGCGGGATTGAAGATGGGTATGGAGATGGATATGGACCTCCCCAGACTGGGAGTTCGATCGTGAGAGCTTACAATGGAACTGCACGCTGTCCTAATTCATATGGTGATTCCAGGCTCCACCCACTTATTACCAATGAAAAACGCACTTGATCATCCTTCTGTGTTGCATAATCCGTCCGTGTTTTCATGAGCGAGAAGCACGCGAACAAAGGCTGCACGTGAGTTTCGTGTCGAACTTTTCACAGCGACTCGCTTTTTACGGCGACTTCTGCCACGAATAGGCACACTTAATGTTTGTGCAATGTTTGTATAAAAAGACGGTCGTGTTTTGCAGTTTGTTTATGCCGCAAACCGAATGTTTGCGTTGCAGTGTCACGGGACGACGGTAAACAGGCTGACGTGCGGGCGGTTTGTGGCGTACTGCTGACTGGTGACCGCACTTCTTCACTGCGCCTGTCGTGTTTGTGGCGTGTTTCTGACTGCACTAGTTTGCGGAGGCCACCCGGCTGTGAAGGCTGTGGACGGATCATTATATACGGCAGTTCTGTGAGAGCCGCGTGAGCGTGGAGCCGCCCCGGCGTCGGTTCCGGTCCACCGCTCCGACTGAGGAGCCCCTCCCAATCTCCCAGCCGACTGAGGAGCGCCTCCGAGTCTCCCAGCCGGCCAAATTACACGGCCATTAGTGTAATTGGGAGGCCACCTGAGGGCGTTAACTTGGCGCGGCTACGGCCGCACCGAAAACGCCGCAATTACGTCCACACACCGGCCTCACACGGGCGATGAAGGTGTCGGTGGCTCTGAGCCGTCTGTTAGCCTGCCAGCCCGAGACGGACAGCCGATCTGCGTACGGCGTGCCAACAACACACACACTGCAGACAGGGGCCGTATACCATATTTGACACGGTCACGGAACCCTGTCAGTTAAAGTGCACGCGAATTCCGGCGTCCGTGCTGGCTGATCTGGTCAGTAACCCGACGGCCCCCTCGGCTAGCCGTGTCGAGTCGCTCGGCTAGCCGTGTCGCTTGATCAGCTGCGGCGATTGAGAGGCCCGGGTTGTTTACACGTGGTGAGTAACTGGGTGACGGCGGCGACGGTGACTGTGTCCGTCGCACCCTGCTGCGCTGCGCCCAGCACCAGGACGGCCGGCTATCAGTTATGCACTAAGCGCCGCCGGCAGCCTATCGGGCGTGCTAATCCCTGGGTCAAACAGAGCGGTGACATGAGAGCGACTCATGGTGTTTCCTCCCGGGATAACTACGGCCCGCTCTCCGGGTGACACGCCGTCACGGGACCCTGTGACACGCCGTCACGGACCCTGTGACACGCGGAGACACGCCGTCACGGACCCTGTGACACGCGGACACTGCATGGTGACTGAATAAAGTCACCACCGCGGCACCTCTGCAGACCGCTGCTGACTGGTACAGCACCGCTACTGTACGGCCGGGACCGCGGTCATAGAATACCGGCACTGATATCCCCACCACCGGCCGCACCGGCCGGCGAGCGGGGCGGGAATCTGACACCACCGCACCGGGTCGCCTGGCAGTCTGCAGGGCGGCGGCGGACCGAGGCGGACCACTGCGGACCGGGGAGGACCACTGCGGATCGGGACGGACCACTGTGGACCGGGACGGACCACTGTGGACCGGGGTAGACCACTGTGGACCGGGGCGGACCACTGCGGACCGGGGCGGACCGAAGCGGACCGGGGCGGACCGGGCGGACCACTGCGGACCGGGCAGACCACTGCGGACCAGGGCGGACCACTGTAGACCGGGGCGGACCACTGTAGACCGGGGGCGGACCACTGCGGACCGGGGGCGGACCACTGCGCGACCGGGGCGGACCACTGCGGACCGGGGGCGGACCACTGCGGACCGGGGCGGACCACTGCGGACCGGGGGCGGAACAATGTGGACCGGGGCGGACCACTGCGGACCGGGAAGGACCACTGTGGACCGCGCGGCACGTGGTATCAATATCCCAGTGCAGTTGGCGGCAGGCTGGTGGCCAGGGAGGGGCTCCTGTATCAATATACCAGTGCAGTCGGATAGTTGGCGTCAGGCTGGTGGCCAGGGAGGGCTCCTGTATCAATATCCCAGTGCAGTTGGACAGCTGGCGTCAGGCTGGTGACCAGGGAGGGGCTCCTGTATCAATATCCCAGTGCAGTTGGATAGTTGGCGTCAGGCTGGTGGCCAGGGAGGGCTCCTGTATCAATATCCCAGTGCAGTTGGACAGTTGGTGTCAGGCTGGGGGCCAGGGAGGGGCTCCTGTATCAATATCCCAGTGCAGTTGGACAGTTGGCGTCAGGCTGGTGGCCAGGGAGGGGCTCCTGTATCAGTATCCCAGTGCAGTTGGACAGTTGGTGTCTGGCTGGGGGCCAGGGAGGGGCTCCTGTATCAATATCCCAGTGCAGTTGGACAGTTGGCGTCAGGCTGGTGGCCAGGGAGGGGCTCTTGTATCAATATCCCAGTGCAGTTGGACAGTTGGCGTCAGGCTGGTGGCCAGGGAGAGGCTCCTGTATCAATATCCCAGTGCAGTTGGACAGTTGGTGTCAGGCTGGGGGCCAGGGAGGTGCGCTTGTATCAATATCCCAGTGCAGTTGGACAGTTGGCGTCAGACTGGTGGCCAGGGAGGGGCTCCTGTATCAACATCCCAGTGCAGTTGGATAGTTGGCGTCAGGCTGGTGGCCAGGGAGGGGCTCCTGTATCAATATCCCAGTGCAGTTGGACAGTTGGCGTCAGGCTGGTGGCCAAGGAGGGGCTCCTGTATCAATATCCCAGTGCAGTTGGACAGTTGGCGTCAGGCTGGTGGCCAGGGAGGGGCTCTTGTATCAATATCCCAGTGCAGTTGGACAGTTGGCGTCAGGCTGGTGGCCAGGTAGAGGCTCCTGTATCAATATCCCAGTGCAGTTGGATAGTTGGCGTCAGGCTGGTGGCCAGGGAGGGCTCCTGTATCAATATCCCAGTGCAGTTGGACAGTTGGCGTCAGGCTGGTGGCCAGGGAGGGGCTCCTGTGCCGCGGCCGCCGTTAGTACCGCCCGTTAACTCGTTACGAGGCGGACGTTTATTTGACCTTCGCATGGACTGCACTGGCCAGACTCGTTACCAGGCACCTAATTATGGGACGCAGGCTACAGTTTATCTACCGAGAGGCCATGGCATACTCGGCGTGGGACTCGGTATGGTTGCGAAAAAGAGCCGGTGCCTGAGGCGACAGAACTCGATGAGAGGAGGGTCGTGTTTTCGGCGGATGCGGCAATAGGCGTTGCCGGTCCGTCCATGGCCGCGTCAGAAGTAATTAACCTGGCCGGAATAGATAGCAGACCAGGGATCGGAGCTCATATATAACAGTTCTGTCAGTGGATTGGACGCTGATTTATAGCGGTGTGTTAAACTGCGATCTGATTTAAATAATTTTAAATTATTATCAAGGCATTTAAATACCTTTAAAACCGTTATCATAGCTCAGGTAAGGCGAAACTCCCATCACCGTATCATTATGCGACATTGTTTTGTGCTATCTTTTTGCCGCATTGACTGTCAAGAGGCCTATTATCTTAACGCATTTACTTCACTAATGTATGCACTTCCCTGAATACATTGGCTGCGTTCTTGTAATTGAAAATGTCAATCACTCATCACGCCGCTGACCGGGCTGTCTGTTGTCCAACCGCTCTGGACCGGACGCTGTTTCTGTCAGTCAGTCCGTCGGTCGGTCAGACGGTCAGACGGTGTCGGAGCCGGCGACAAACAGGAAGTGTCGCCACATTCTCACGCCGGTCACGTCACGTGGCGCGTGTCACGTCGCAGCCCGCAGTTGCTAACACACGTGCCGCGTGACGCCGCTATGTGTGCCGTCACGGTGTGACGCCCGTGACGGGTGTGTCATGTGTGACTGGTGTAACGGGACGGTACCGTGTGAAGACTGGGGGGGGGGGGGGGGGGGGTCAGCACCGGGTCCTCTCATACCGTGCCGGCACGGTGGCGGTGACCGCTGACGGGGAATGTGACGGCTGTGACGGGCAGGTATCGTCACTATGCGCTGCTTTGCGCGTCTGTGGCGCTGCGTTTGCCGCCATGTGGTGACTGCAGAACACTAGAGATCCGAGAAGAGTCGAATAGTCGGGTGCCTTTACTTAGCGGAAGAACCGTATTCGTTTTTGTTTTCGGCACCGTAATCTGATTTTTCGGCATCTCTCCTCGAGATCATGCAATAATACGAGTGCTGACATGTCTACTTAAGATATATTCGCTGCAAGGAAACTGCTGCAAACGTGTGTCAAATGTCGTCTGATGGCATTCATGACTAATACCAGTAAAACGACTTTTGGGGCAATGACCGAGCGTGCGCGCCTGGTAATTTTTCGTAAGGACTAAAATGACTGTGTTACTACCACGTGTGCTCCCTTATCATTTCATATTTCAAACCTGTTTTAGCTTTACCAGAGCGCGCTCGCTCGGTCATCGCCCAAAAAGGCGTTTTACTGGTTTTAATTATGCCATTTTTGATCAATAATTATGTTTGTTCATTTCGGCGTTTGCGTGTGCCACGCGCTCTGGTACCACCCCTATCAGAACGCACCATACCAAAATAAAAACTTATTTGATGGTCCTATTCAATGGTGAAAACCCGATCTCAATCGGAGCAGTGGTTGCAAAGTTATTAGCCTCCGAAAAGCGTCTGTACGGCCGGCTCGGACCAGGCCGGGACAGGTCGGGCCATGTCGGGCCGGTTTGGGCCGGTTCGGGCCGGGTCAAATGTAAATGTGTCTAGTAAGTTGACGAGAAACCTCACGGGCGCTTCGCGCCCGCTCGGTAATCACTGTTGTATGATTTCGTCAGTCATAATCTTTCGTCCTAAAATATTACAGGACATTTTTAACCAATAAAACGCCGTTTTGGGCGATGACCGAGCGGGCGCGCTCTGGTAAAGCTAAAACAGGTTTGAAATATGAAACGGTACGGGAGCACACGTGGTAGTAACACATAGTCCTTTTAGTCCTTTTAGTCCTCCATACACATTGCTAGAAATTGCCATTGCCAAAGATGCATGCCAACATAAAAACTAAGTTGTATTAAATTGTTCATGATCTCCTTTCTCGAATCCGCCAAAAGGGAGTACGTCCTGAGCGCTGCATGCTTCAGCGTATAAAAACAAAATCCGAGCGAGCGCGAAGCGCCCGTGAGGTTTCTCGTCAACTTACTAGACAAATTTACATTTGACCCGGCCCGAACCGGCCCGACGCGGCCGTACATACGCTTTTCGGAAGCTAATAACTTTGCAACCGCTGCTCCGATTGAGATCGGATTTTCACCATTGAATAGGACCATCAAATTAATTTTGTGTTTAGTATGGTGCGTTCTGATAGGGGTGGTACACAGCGCGTGGCACAGGCAAACGTCGAAATGAACACTAATCATTCTTGATCAAAAATGAAATTATTAATCTAAGCATTCGTTTTGTATACGCACAAGCATGCAGCACTCAGAACGTACTCCCTTTTGGCGGATTCGAGAAAGGAGATCATGCACAATTTAATCAAGCTTAATTTTTATGCTGACATGCATGGAGGCATGACAATTTTTATGGAGGACTAAAAGGACGAAAAGGACTTTTATTTACCATTGGATAGTATGGTTTCTCTTCATTTGTATATGGAATGTGGCGACACTTCCTGTTTGTCGCCGGCTCCGACTATTCGACTCTTCTCGGATCTCCGTGTTCTGCAGTCACCACATGGCGGGGATAATGTGTTACTACTCGTGTGCTCCCGTACCGTTTCATATTTCAAACCTGTTTTAGCTTTACCGGAGCGCGCCCGATCGGTCATCGCCCCAAAAGGCGTTTTACTGGTGCTTAGATTAATAATGCCATTTTTGATCTATAATGATTTTTGTTCATGTCTACGTTTGCGTGTGCCACCCGCTGTGGTACCACCCCTATCAGAACGCACCATACTAAAATCAAAATTGATTTGATGGTCCTATCCAATGGTGAAAACCCGATCTCAATCGGAATAGTGATTGCAAAGTTATTAGCTTCCGAAAAGCGTGTGTACGGGCGGTTCGGGCCGGGTCGGGTCAGGCCGGATCGGGCCGGGTCGGGCCGGGTCAAATGTAAATTTGTCTAGTAAGTTGACAAGAAACCACACGGGCGCTTCGCGCCAGCCCGATAAAAATCAGTGATAATGCTGACATTCATACGAGCCTATAATTTGTCCATGAAGATCCCTGATCTGTGCAGTGTAGTGTGCGGTGGATTGGAGACAATCCCGCCGGCCGAACAGCCGCTTACTGTCAGAGCTGATCATTTTTCGGCGCGGTATCGTGGTCGTTGTCAGGCGGCGGATCAGCGCCGGTCCCATACCAGGATACTGCGGCCACCTGGCCTCGCGCCGGCCGGTGTCCGGTCCGGAGTCCCTCCCTGTCTCTGAGTGACTCAGACTGGCTGGACTCCGGTGCCCGGCCCGGTACGATACCCATCAGCTGTGGAGGCGGAGCCAGGTGACAATTGACGCTTTTATGGAGCCCCTGGCCACATTGTATGCTATCGTTTGCGCTACTTTTGGGTGTATTATTGCCATTTGTGAATGTCAGAGCCTGATCAATGTTAAGGTGATAAAAGTTTGACTGAGTGATCCATCAAAGTTGACAGGCCATCAGGGGCATCAGGGCCACATCCCGTTGCATTGATGCGTATGCGATGCTTCATAGATACATTTATATCATTGAGTTACAGTATGGTCAAATGCATCATGACATGCGTCTGCACATGATTTCATCAGGCGAACGCATCATTGCATATTCCTTGTAACAAATGCTGCACAGTGCACACTGTATGCAAATCTCCTGGACCTGATTTCAGCAGGTCATCATTGCACGTGTGTCAATGTGTCATGTAACAAATGTAGCATACTACGCGTAGGGCCGCAACCAGGATTTTGCGACCGGGGGGGGGGGGAGCTAACCGAAGTGGCCCCTTAGCATTGGCTGATGCCCCCCCCCCAAAAAAAAACATGAGTTTGTTTGTAGTTTTCATCCAAAAGTGTTTTTTTTTAATTTAAAACAAAAATTGTAATTCAAATATTTGTATTTTTCATCCATCCCTAATATGGTCCCATGTTAAAGTACATGTGTACTTGGATTTGTCCCTAGTAATTTGATTTGGTCTGTGGGCAGTGGCGACACCATTGCCGCTTTGCCCCCCCCCCCCCCCCCCGGATCTGCTAGTGATGCCGTGGGGTCTAGCAAGGGAAGGGGCAGAGGAGGTGACAACATAAGGGGCGGCGGAAGCTCTTCATAGAGTTAGGGGGGTGGGGCAAAGTTGATTTTTGGAAGTATATTCTTTTCATGCAACGCCAAAGGGTTAATGTTCAATTCGGCTGGAGTTGGGGGATAACTTGTCCCTCCTGCCCCCTCTCCCGCCTCCGCCACTACTGGATACCACCAATTACCCAAACCCCTCACACAAATCCATGGCCTCCTCTAACATGTTAACTGTGTGGGGCTGCACTCCCCCTCCCCCCCCCCCCCCCCCCCCAGTGAAGCCGCCAGCCCCCCCCCCCCCCTCCCCTCACCTCACAGTCGAGGCAATATCGCGTCACTGGGGGAGGGGGGCACCTATTTGTCATCGGATGTATATACAAAACGTTATCGGTGGAGTAAATGAAGGCAAAAATCTTAAATACACGCACATTTAATAACAAGAGAGCGATAAAATAAGTAAATAAAACTTAATAATAATTTTATGGCAAATATCGCTTCAGTTTCGGCGCAGAAAATACGATTCTGACCATTGTCTGGACAATGAGCAAGTGCTATTTGGTGGCAATCGGCACAGTGGAAGGATAAGTTTGTTTCCTTTGCCAGGGACCGGGGTTCAAATCCCTCGATGGGCCTCTGAAAAGTCGATCCGGCCTCCAATACCCCTCGGAACAGGGTGAGAGTTCCAAATATTGCCTTGGTTCCAAGATAATGCAGTGCTTGGTCCACAAATTAAACCAAACCAAAGAAGTACTCTCGTATGTCACGACCGGTTGAGGGCCTGAGGTGGCCCTCAGCCGGTTAGAGGGTCTTGGGCCTGAAGAGGCCTCTGGCAGGTCTTGATAGGATCTTAAGCTGGTCTGAAAGGGTCCACGGTCAGCCTGGGGGTGTCCTCGGTCGGTCTGAGAGGGCAGGCAGCCGCCCTAAGAAGCTTCGGGCCCTCGGCCAGGGCCTATTTTAAGGGAAAATCACTGGGGGGGGGGGGGGGGGGCAAGATAAGATCCAAACATAGCACATACAGGCAAAAGACGTAAGCATAACTCTGATGGAAAATGCCAGTTAACCCGCCATTAGCCGGGGGGGGGCGTTTTTCGTCCCCCCCCCCCCTGACGAACTTTTGCAATAGCTAAGAAACCAATAGCGCTTATCGACGTGAAACTTCGGGTACCTTCTCCTACATCAATTGTACGTCTTCTGTGCAAAAGTGAATCAATTTCGTCGACCAAAATCGAGATATAGCGAATTTAGTGACGTCACTACACACGAGTTTGACGACAAAATCAGCTAAGCTTTAACAGACCGTACAGATGCCATATTATGAGCAAAATACAATCAAAACACGTCCAAAGATAGCAAATGGCAAGAGCTACAAAATGGCTATCTCGGAATTATATACATTTTAGTTTTTGACCCCATTTTTGTAATGCCCTAAAAATCAGCATTTTTAAACATACAAAAACGGAACATATGTTTGAGAACCACATGTGAACAATACCCAAACCAAATGTAAAAGCAATATCTTTATTTTTGACTGAGGTATGAGTTATGACTCCCTAAGTATGAGTAACTCATGACAACATATTTCGAAATTGCGTTTTTTGGCTTGCAGTCACCAGATAAAGACAAATAAATCCCATCAATATTTCTGAGACAAAACTGGTCTAGAAACATGCCTTTTTGTTCCGATTTATCTATTTAAAATTGTGACCTTATGTGACCTTATATTGACCTGAGCTTGACACTAACTTCACTTAAATAAAGTCAGATGGTAAAATGACTATCACTATCGAATTATACGTGTAACATAACTCATAAAACATATGTTGCATGACTTACGTATAAATATATTTTGCGCATAGTGACCTTGTGTGACCTGACCTTGACATTGACCTTTGCCAACAATCTCACTTTAGCTCATGCGGGATGTGTATTATACCTTTGAGCGCATTTTGGGTGATCATGGTCGCAATCGAAGGCTTTGGATGGAAAGTTTGGTCCATACACACAAATGCCTCGATTTTGACCTTTGACCTGACCGTGACCTAACATGTGACCTAAATTTGCAACTTTATAGTACGCTTTAGATTCGTCGCTTTGAGAGCTTTCGAATGCCGCCTTGCTGCGATCATTTGCGATCTTTCGAATGCCGCGTCTCGCTGCGATCATTGGTTCGGAAGATAGCAACCAGGGGGAGCGAAAAACTCCCCCCCCCCAGCCAATGCCGGGTTAACCGTGTGTTGCCTTACAACTCACGCCATACCATAGGTGTAAACATTTTATGCTGTATTGCTACAACGTAATTCTTTCTGTACTTGCACCTTTTTCAAAAAGGTTAGTTCTGACCTTTTCCAATTTAAATGTCCAAGGTCATGTTGTTTATACCGCAATACTATTTCAAATTGCATTCTTTGATTGGGCCCTTTCTGAGTTCACGATGTGCCCTTTCAAAACCTGAGATGGGCCAATTCAGAGCCTAAGGTGGGTCCATTCTGAGCCTAAGATGATCCCATTCAGAGCCTAAAATGGGTTCTTTCCAGACCTGAGATGGGCCCGTTCTGAGCTCAAGATGGGCCCTTTCCAAACCTGAGATGTGCCTTTTCTGAGTTCACGATGGGCCCTTTCAAAATCTGAAGAAAGGGCCCATCTTAGGCCCATTCTGAGCCCAAGATGGGTCAATTTAGTGCCTAAGATGGGCCCTTTCCAGACATGAGATGGGCCCTTTCTGAGCCCAAGATGGGCCCTCTCCGGACTTAAGATGGGCCCTTCCCGGGTCTGAGAGCTGAGATGGGCCTTTTCTGGACCTGAGATGCTCGCTTTCTGAGGCTAAATTTGGTTTTATCAGGCCTGAAATAGGCCCTTTCTGAGTCCACGATGGCCCCATACCCCCCCCCCCCCCCCCCCCCTGGCTGTGCCCCTGACTACGCGTCATGTAACAAATGTATCGCAGTTCGCATCATAAATGCAGCACCTCACAACAGGCCCAGCGCTCTGTAAAAGGCCATGCTGAACCAGCTGATACCGGTGCGCCGCCCACCAGTCTTTCGACTCGCCTCTCTCTTTCCCTGCTCGTCATTCCTGTCCGGGATGAGTTTCGGAAGATCGGTTGGCGATGGCTGCTAATTTATTGGCCATTGTCGGAGCGGATGTACCGGCTCCGGAGACGACACGCCCGCGCGGACGGCAGAGAAGAGACGAAACCGGCGCGGCGCGGTGAAAGTGCGCCGCTGCACGGCTCTGATGCGCAGAGATAGTCGCCGAGCGGCAGGTGTTGATCAAGGGGGCGGCTCTGACGATGGTAATCCGGCCGTCTGGCGGGGCACACACTCCGCCCCGGTCAGCGGTCCACTCCGCCCCGGTCAGCGCCCGGTCAGCGGTCCACTCCACCCCGGTCACCGCCCCGGTCACCGCCCCAGTCACCGCCCCAGTCACCGCCCCCGGTCGGTGGTACGAGAGGGCGGCGGCGGCGGCGGCGGGCAGCAGGCGCGGCGCTGGGTGCCGGCGCTCATAGCCCTGTAATAGTCTGTGAAACCAATCACTCTGGCCGCCCACGGCCGCCGGGTGTTGGCTGGCTGTCTGGGGCGGTGATGGACGGAGGAAGGCCTGAGTCGGGAGTCGAGAGGAGCGCGGCTGTTGCTCCGCTGGACGCTGCGGCCGGCCCGACGCTCCCTGTTTCGGAGAGATCGATGGACGCAAATACCGCCAGACAATACTGCAGACAATAGCAATACCGTAGATCAATACCGTTAACCGTAGACGATACCGTAGATTGGGAGTAGATACCTCAATTCAGGCTAGAACTCCTGTCTGCTGCCCCTCCGAGCGCGGAGCATGGCGGAGTAAAGCAGCGTTCACATGGTATGCAATGCGGTACAATGCACAGGATGTTGCTACCGCTCCAAAGCGTTTTGTATATATGTGAGCGATCTCCAGCTGAATAAACAACTCGAAAATAACTTTTGCAGTACGTCATTTGTCGTCATTTCTGTGACCACGTTAATCCAATATCATGCGGGCAGTGACCTCCCTATTTTCACAATGGATTTCTAACGAGGACTTATTTATGCGCCTGTTTCAGGGGATGAGTCTCCCTTCCAGCCGGTGACGCCTCTCGGTGTGTTCTGAAGTGGCGAACAGTGTGTTCGGCGCCATGCAGACCGCCAATAGGAGCGGCGCTCGGCTGCTGGTGCTGCTAACGGCAGCGATCGTCAGCGCTCACGCACAGCAGGCGAACACGGCAGCGTTGGAGGCGGCGAATGACTACCGTTTCGTTTCACACGCAGGTGAGTTTAGCTAGCTGCTGCTATGCATAGGCCGGCTATACTGTGAACGGCGAGAAGCATGGCGCCCAATTAAAGAAAACTCCGAGTGTGAGAGTCGAAATGACGTAACCATGGGCGAAATGACGCCTTTCATTATGCACTCAATTGGGATCCAAGAGGCACACAATGGACCTCACTCGCTATTACGCCCGTTGAGTGCAATATGGACTGTTTTCTGACATATTACTGGCCACTTTAACCGGATATTTATGTGCCAAATGTAACTCGGGGTTGCTAATGTGGGACCGAAGAGAGATCGCGAATCACGCCTGGGTCGTTTTGAATCACATGAATCCAGACGATGAGAGCGTTTCAGGCCGCTTTCGATTATTAACAGCACACGCACTATCAATTCAGTGAGCCAACAGTTCGGTGAGCACGTAGCGCCTATATACGTCAGAGCGCAGTGAAGCTGGTCTCGCTGGTGATGAGGGCTTTACTGCCGGATGCTTCGTCTTGAGGTTGACGTCGTGCGATATATTTATAGAGATTTGATCATGTGTACGATGGTCACATTTATCACCGAGTTTTGGATGTGGTGACAGAATCTGATGTAACACCTCAGCTTCTGCAGAGCTAGATGATCTTTCAACAACTGAAAAAGCGCTGATGTTATTGCCTTCTTACGCCTGTCGTCGTTGACGGGAAATGATTCACCGGAAAATTGCCTGTACGATGGCAGTGGCACGTCTGCTACTTTCGTCTATCGTTAGCATGCACGGGGCCACCCTTAGCATATCATTCAGCTTCGCCGTCCCATTGCAGGCTTGTCAAAGCCAGTCGGTCATGTTGAAAGTGGTGGCGCCGGCGGCCGGCCTCTCGAGCGTCTGATCGGGCGAGAACAGATTGATCGGTGAGATTGTTGTCAAGTGACTGGACGGTCCGGCGTTGTCTGCTGGCCGACCGAGGCTGATCATGAGCTGGGAATCCCGCGCCAGCCAGCCGGCCGTCTCATTGCGAGCAGGCTGCAGAGCCGCCTCTGGCGGTCTGATGCTGCGCTGACACACCAGCAGGGCAGTACGTGTCTCATCTGCTGCTGAACTGACACACCAGCAGGGCAGTACGTGCCTCATCTGCTGCTGAACTGACACACCAGCAGGGCAGTACGTGCCTCATCTGCTGCTGAACTGACACACCAGCAGGGCAGTACGTTCCTCATCTGCTGCTGAACTGACACACCAGCAGGGCAGTACGTGCCTCATCTGCTGCTGAACTGACACACCAGCAGGGCAGTACGTGCCTCATCTGCTGCTGAACTGACTCATCAACAGGGCAGTACGTGCCTCATCTGCTGCTGAACTGACACGCCAGCAGGGCAGTACGTGCCTCATCTGCTGCTGAACTGACACACCAGCAGGGCAGTACGTGCCTCATCTGCTGCTGAACTGACACACCAGCAGGGCAGTACGTGCCTCATCTGCTGCTGAACTGACACACCAGCAGGGCAGTACGTGTCTCATCTGCTGCTGAACTGACACACCAGCAGGGCAGTACGTGCCTCATCTGCTGCTGAACTGACTCATCAACAGGGCAGTACGTGCCTCATCTGCTGCTGAACTGACACGCCAGCAGGGCAGTACGTGCCTCATCTGCTGCTGAACTGACACGCCAGCAGGGCAGTACGTGCCTCATCTGCTGCTGAACTGACACACCAGCAGGGCAGTACGTGCCTCATCTGCTGCTGAACTGACACACCAGCAGGGCAGTACGTGCCTCATCTGCTGCTGATCCAGCGCAGAGCCATGGATCAGCAGAGCCGTGGATCAGCAGAGCCACGGATCAGCAGAGCCGTGGATCAGCAGAGCCACGGATCAGCAGAACCGTGGATCAGCAGAGCCACGGATCAGCAGAGCCGTGGATCAGCAGAGCCGTGGATCAGCAGAGCCACGGATCAGCAGAGCCGTGGATCAGCAGAGCCACGGATCAGCAGAGCCGTGGATCAGCAGAGCCACGGATCAGCAGAGCCGTGGATCAGCAGAGCCGTGTATAGCCGGCTGATAACAGTGGCCAGAGACGGGGCCAGCTGGTACCCGCCGCACCGGACCCGCCGCACTGGTACACGCCGCACCGGACCCGCCGCACCGGACCCGCCGCACTGGTACCCGCCGCACCGGACCCGCCGCACCGGACCCGCCGCACCGGACCCGCCGCACCGGACCCGCCGCACCGGACCCGCCGCACTGGTACACGCCGCACCGGACCCGCCGCACTGGTACACGCCGCACGGACAAATTGGCGGGTACTGTGTACATGCTGTGATGTTAGCCAATAGATACGTAGAGACTTGACATGTGCGCTTTATTTTGCATTTTCCATTGTATTCCGTCTTTATTACGGTTGTTGCTAAGACCAGCAATTCAGTGAATTAATGCCTATTTATGCACTCGATGCGTCCGCGTATGTATGTTCTATAATGTGTAGTATGTATGTTATGTATATTATTTACGTATATACTGTGTATATGTAGTACGATACCCGCAGCTTTGCTCATGATCCAGTATTATTTATTCATTTCGTTATCTACCTGGTCCGGAACTACATGGTTCCCCGACATCGGCCTTTCTTGAAGCACATCTGTTCGCTTGGATCGTTTGCTGGGTCGTGAGCGTTCGATCGTTTCAGTAAAACGGTGTTTAGATTGCTCAATAATGACTGGGCCAAATGCCGCGTGAGAAAAGCCAGGATCGCGGCGGTGAGTTTTCTGCCGTGCGGATAATTCGGCACGTCAGCACGTTCGGCCTCACTCCAGCAGGCTATTACTCCGGCTCATCACGCCACGTGTATAATGTGTTGCGGTGGCCAGGTGGTGCCAAATACGAGCTAATTGGGCGCGGTTGCTCTCCGGAGCGGCGCTGTCTGTCTGCCCTATCGCTGCAGATCACAATGGACCTGTTCGGAAAAACACTGCAGCAACACGTGTAGTAACTGACGACCTTCTGTTGTGGCCACAACCTGCCCAGACAACTGTCCAGGTCTGAAGAGGAACAGTTTTGTTTTCATGTGCTTCCTCTGTCCGATTCAGTTCCGTCTGACGTTACCCCGCCCCCGCTCGTGACCTCCGTATTCCTTAAATAGTGCGTCTGCCTGCGCTTCTTGCACTTCCTGAATGCCGCGATACAAATCAGCACTGTATCCTTCCTGAGGCTGACCGCGGCCGTGTCCCTGGAAGCGCTTCCTGGCGTCTGGCGGCCCCGCTGGCCCCGGCCCGGCCCGGCCCTGGCTCGACCCATCCCAGCCACTGAACTGAATAACAACATCCCAGCAGTGGGGCCATATCGGGCGCTGAGGAGCCAGCGCTGGCGTGTCGTCCGGCCGCCCGTATATCACCACAGATCGCCGGCTAATCCGAGCAGCGGCAGCGGCAGCGGCAGCGGCAGCGGCAGCGGCAGCAGCAGCAGCAGCAGCAGCGGCGGCAGCGGCAGCAGCGGCAGCAGCGGCAGCAGCGGCATCAGCGGCAGCAGCGGCAGCAGCGACAGCAGCGGCAGCAGCGGCAGCAGCGGCAGCAGCGGCATCAGCGGCAGCAGCGGCAGCAGCGGCAGCAGCGGCAGCAGCGGCGGCAGCGGCAGCCACGCGTCTGGCAGTGCCCTGCTGCTGTGTCCAAGCCGGCTGTCCTGCTGCTGTGCCCGAGCCGGCACTGTCCTGCTGCTGTGTCCGAGTCGGCTGTCCTGCTGCTGTGCCCGAGCCGGCTGTCCTGCTGCTGTGTCCGAGCCGGCTGCCCTGCTGCTGTGTCCAAGCCGGCTGCCCTGCTGCTGTGTCCAAGCCGGCTGTCCTGCTGCTGTGCCCGAGCCGGCACTGTCCTACTGCTGTGTCCGAGTCGGCTGTCCTGCTGCTGTGCCCGAGCCGGCTGTCCTGCTGCTGTGTCCGAGCCGGCTGCCCTGCTGCTGTGCCCGAGCCGGCTGTCCTGCTGCTGTGTCCGAGTCGGCTGTCCTGCTGCTGTGTCCGAGCCGGCTGTCCTGCTGCTGTGTCCGAGCCGGCTGTCCTGCTGCTGTGTCCGAGCCGGCTGTCCTGCTGCTGTGTCCGAGCCGGCTGTCCTGCTGCTGTGCCCGAGCCGGCTGTCCTGCTGCTGTGTCCGAGCCGGCTGTCCTGCTGCTGTGTCCGAGCCGGCTGTCCTGCTGCTGTGTCCGAGCCGGCTGTCCTGCTGCTGTGTCCGAGCCGGCTGTCCAGTTTGGAGAAAGAGAGACGCTGGGTTGGTCACTCCACCTCGGCGCATGGTGCGACACGTGGACGGTCTGGTGGTCAGTGACTATCAGTCAGCATGGAGGCCGGCTACCTGGTGTGTTGCCCGGCGCTTTGGCCTCCAGGGACCAACAGTGGTCATTCCGTCTTTGTGCCTTCTTGCCGTGGATACCGGGGTGGTCTGGTCTCCAGAGACCACGACCCCCCCCCCCCCGGACCCCGTGTCTGCCTTCCGTACCCGCCGGGGTGGTCTGACCGTGACCAGCAGGCTGGCACCGCTCCTTCTCTAACACCGCCCACGGCACGTGCCCGCTGTCTGGTACACTGTTATAGCGCCCTGTCAGTGGCGCCCTTACCGCCACTACAAGGCCGCTACCGACTCAGTCACGGCCGCACAGTGGTGGACCATTTAACCTGCGCACTGCAGGGGCTTTGCGCCGAACACGAACTGCAGGGGGTTGATTTCCGCCCCCCCCCCCCTGATATCTCGAAAACTACGCTACGTAGCGAGAAGCGGAAAAAGGAATTTGATAGCTTGATACATGTTCTATCGAAAGTATTTCGGTGTTATTTTAGGTCAGGTCAAAATTGAGGTCACCAGAGGTCATCAAAGGTCAAATTTTCCAGTTTTGTCTTGTTTTAGGACATCGCTCCAGAAATTCCCATATATCTCAGAAACCATGCTAGTTAGAAACAAACGGAAAAAAGTAAACGCTAGCCAGTGAAATTTGCAATCGATGAAGTGCCCTCAGATTTGATTTCAGGTCAATATTTGAGGCTCCAGAGGCCAAAAGGGAGAAAAATCCGTTTCTTTTCAAAATCGTTTTTGCTATTAACTTTTTACTTAATAAAGATAACGATAAACAGTTTACGCCATTGTGTTTATCTTGTCAAGACGCTTCTATTCATATACATGGTGATCTTGTTAAGTCAACTTAACAATTTGACCTCAGGTCAAGGTAGGGAATGTTGCATATGAGAAGTAGGGAATTCCCAAGTAGGGAATATTGCATATGAGAAGACGTGTCTCGACGAGACAAACACATTGATGTCTGTTTTACTTCTCTATCTTCATTATGTCGGGAGTTATTGACCAAAAAGTGATGGTGACCTCGCATGACCTCAAATGACCCAATAGGGGTCACTGAACAAAAGTTACACTTGGATCATCAAGAATATCTTATAATAACATGATCCAGAAGTAATTGGACTAATATCATGCATATCCTTGAAATAGGAAGCATTTTATATTTTCCCATTGACTTATTATGGGGAAGTTACGAAATTGACCTGACTTTAAGTCACCGATGTCAAAATTCCGAGATAAACTAATTGTAAGTACTTATGTCCTCATGACATCCTGTAAGGTTCAAACTGATCGGTGAAAAACTCTGGCTTTGGCACAACTGCAAACATTTTTGGAGGTGGGGTCACTTGACCTGGTCTGGTGACCTGACCTGAGATGACCCGAGGTTATTTTTCTTCTTCAAAGTGTGCGCAATTGATGTCCTAACAGGTGCGCCAAAACCCGGCGGCGCGCAGCGCCGCCGTTTGTTCGCTATCTTTGAAAAACCTGAGGGGCGGCGGAAATCAACCCCCTGTAGTGTGCGGGTTAAGGATGGTGGCCACCTCTCACCACGGCATGGGTCAGCCCGTTCCGTGTCATGGGTCAGCCCGTGCCGTGTCGTGGGTCAGCCCGTACCGTGTCATGGGCCAGCCCGTGCCGTGTCATGGGCCAGCCCGTGCCGTGTCATGGGTCAGCCCGTGCCGTGTCATGGGTCAGTCCGTGCCGTGTCATGGGCCAGCCCGTGCCGTGTCATGGGTCAGTCCGTGCCGTGTCATGGGTCAGCCCGTGCCGTGTCGTGGGTCAGCCCGTGCCGTGTCATGGGTCAGTCCGTGCCGTGTCGTGGGTCAGCCCGTGCCGTGTCATGGGTCAGTCCGTGCCGTGTCATGGGTCAGCCCGTGCCGTGTCGGACCGTGTGTCACTCTGTGCCGCCTCGTGTCATTCTTGCCTTGTCGTGCCTGATCGTTATATGGTTGCAGGCAGTTAGCAGCCAGTAACCGCAGGCTTATGCTGCTCCCGAGGGGTTGCATCCTTAGGTCGGAGGTCATCCTGACCATCCAAAGAACACCCAGGTAGCGGGCCTTAGGTCGGAGGTCAATCCTGACCATCCAAAGAACACCCAGGTAGCGGGCCTTAGGTCGGAGGTCATCCTGACCATCCAAAGAACACCCAGGTAGCGGGCCTTAGGTCGGAGGTCATCCTGACCATCCAAAGAACACCCAGGTAGCGCGGGCGGCTCAGTTAGCTCGCTAGAGCACGGGAAGCTCCCTCCCGTTGGTAATGAATATGAGTGTTATCACGGCACGCACTCTTTGCCAGTGAAGACTGCAGAATTGTTGGGCAGCTTGTCTGAGTGCTCCACGTCCACCATCATTTCCATCACAGTGTACCCACTCGCATGAGCCGTATGTGTGTGGCAGAACCTCCCAACCTAACGACTTGTAAGTAGCCAATTATCAATGCGGCGCCTTGTAAACAGAACCACTCTGGTCCACGCCTTTGAATTCCACATCAGATTTTAACGGCCCACTGCGCTGGGTCCCTTTAATAGTGAACAGACAAACATCTCTGGCGGCCGGCCAGGTGACTGTTTCGCCGCGCCGGCCGCTGCCCAGTCATTGTACCAGTCCAGGCGCCGCGCCGGCCGCTGCCCAGTCATTGTACCAGCCCAGGCGCCGCGCCGGCTGCTGCCCAGTCATTGTACCAGTCCAGGCGCCGCGCCGGCCGCTGCCCAGTCATTGTACCAGCCCAGGCGCCTGTCGGCCTCCGCCCTCCGGCGAATACTAATGGCCAGGGCGGCGCCTGATTTCTGCAACTTGTGCAACATTGCACTCGCTGTGAGGCGCGCGTCATGCCTGACCTGGCCGGCAGGTGAATAACAATGGGGGCAGTGTGACGCCTGAACGGCCGGGTCGGCGGTACGTCCTGGTCTGAGACGGTCTCCGACAATCCTCCGTCCTGACGTGAGATGCTCTAGGTCATTGACAGTCTGCTTCACCCTGACCTGAGAATTCCGTCCTGTCCTGTAACGCTCTCTGGCAGTCCCCTCCGTCCTGATCTGAGACGCTCTCTGATGGGACGCTCTATCTTGGCCTGAGTCGCTCTCTAGCGGTCCACCATACGTCTAGCCGTGGACGCTCTCTGATGGGACGCTCTATCTTGGCCTGAGTCGCTCTCTAGCGGTCCACCATACGTCTAGCCGTGGACGCTCTCTGATGGGACGCTCTATCTTGGCCTGAGTCGCTCTCTAGCGGTCCACCATACGTCTAGCCGTGGACGCTCTCTGATGGGACGCTCTATCTTGGCCTGAGTCGCTCTCTAGCGGTCCACCATACGTCTAGCCGTGGACGCTCTCTGATGGGACGCTCTATCTTGGCCTGAATCGCTCTCTAGCGGTCCACCATACGTCTAGCCGTGGACGCTCTCTGATGGGACGCTCTATCTTGGCCTGAGTCGCTCTCTAGCGGTCCACCATACGTCTAGCCGTGGACGCTCTCTGATGGGACGCTCTATCTTGGCCTGAGTCGCTCTCTAGCGGTCTACCATACGTCTAGCCGTGGACGCTCTCTGATGGGACGCTCTATCTTGGCCTGAGTCGCTCTCTAGCGGTCCACCATACGTCTAGCCGTGGACGCTCTCTGATGGGACGCTCTATCTTGGCCTGAGTCGCTCTCTAGCGGTCCACCATACGTCTAGCCGTGGACGCTCTCTGATGGGACGCTCTATCTTGGCCTGAGTCGCTCTCTAGCGGCCCACCATACGTCTAGCCGTGGACGCTCTCTGATGGGACGCTCTATCTTGGCCTGAGTCGCTCTCTAGCGGTCCACCATACGTCTAGCCGTGGACGCTCTCTGATGGGACGCTCTATCTTGGCCTGAGTCGCTCTCTAGCGGTCCACCATACGTCTAGCCGTGGACGCTCTCTGATGGGACGCTCTATCTTGGCCTGAGTCGCTCTCTAGCGGTCCACCATACGTCTAGCCGTGGACGCTCTCTGATGGGACGCTCTATCTTGGCCTGAGTCGCTCTCTAGCGGTCCACCATACGTCTAGCCGTGGACGCTCTCTGACAGTCCGTGACGGCGGGGCGGGGAAGAGATTTATCGAGCTCATCATTCACGCGGTGAGCGCCGTGCTCAGTGGCTGGGGGTGTCATGGTTCGGCCAAACCAGGTCAGATTACTTCATGCCGGCTGTCACAAATAACTCGGCAGCTGGCGTCTCCGAAGACGGATCGCTAGAGAGGCGGCATTTATCATCGTTCCTTCGGGATCAACGTATTACGGAACAGGCGTGGGTTCGATCCTCACTCGCTATGAAATTATTCGACATAGTGCGCTTGCGATTTCTTTTCAAATTAAAATGCAAAACACATTCATGCGAACTAGAAGTGGAAGTAGATTAAATTTATCCTACGAATCGTAAATGAAGTTAATCCTACGAATCGTAAATGGAATTAATCCTACGAATCGTAATATTAATTTTATTTACCTCCACCGTTTAAAATCGTAGCCTACGATCGTAAACGAAATGTGAAGTTTTGCTTGTGACGCAGGGTAGGTGACGTAGGTAGAAATATTTTCGAATGCTTATGACTTAAATTGTTTATTTTATATTTTTCCTTCAATATAGCTATCGCGAATAACATCAACTAAATATTGTTTTCTGCTCACGTTCCGAGTTCCTCTTGAAATCTGTGTCAGGGTCAGGTTAAGGGCACATTCCATCTGATTTGAACGAGTCCATGCTGTGGGCAACGCTACTACTCCATTGTTGTAGGCATGGCGCGCAGAACCCGGCCCCGAAGTGGCCGGGTCCGGGCGGGTCTCGGGTTACTGTGCAGAGGTGTCCGTCTGTCCGGTCCGGTCCGGCGAACCTCTCAATCCAGACTGCGCCCATCCAGTACTGCGCCGTACCGCCGCCGCCGCCAGGGCTGAATATTTCGCAGGCGGCGGCGAGCCCGGCCGATCAATATTCCCGCCTGTCAGTCAGTGTCCGCTGCTGTCTGCTACTGCCTGCTGTCTGCTGTCTGTTGTCTGTTGTCTGATGCCTGCTGTCTGCTGCCTGCTGATGTCTGATGTCTGATGTCTGATGTCTGATGTCTGATGTCTGATGTCTGATGTCTGATGTCTGATTTCTTCTGATGTATGTTGTCCGCTGCTGTCTGATGTCTGTTGATGTCTGCTGTCTGATGTCTGATGTCTGCTGTCGGCTGATGTCTGATGTCTGATGTCTGATGTCTGATGTCTGATGTCTGATGTCTGATGTCTGATGTCTGATGTCTGATGTCTGATGTCTGATGTCTGATGTCTGCTGTCTGCTGTCTGCTGCTGTCTGCTGTTTGCTGTCTGCTGTCTGCTGTCTGCTGTCTGCTGATGTCTGATGTCTGATGTCTGATGTCTGATGTCTGATGTCTGATGTATGATGCCTGCTGTCTGCTGTCTGCTGATGTCTGATGTCTGCTGTCTACTGTCTGCTGTCTGCTGATGTCTGATGTCTGATGTCTGATGTCTGTCTGCTGTCTACTGTCTGCTGATGTCTACTGTCTGCTGCTGTCTACTGTCTGCTGCTGTCTTCTGTCTGCTGATGTCTGTTGTCGGCTGATGTCTGATGTCTGATGTCTGCTGTCTGCTGTCTGATGTCTGCTGTCTGATGTCTGCTGTCTGCTGATGTCTGCTGTCTGCTGTCTGCTGATGTCTGTTGTCAGCTGTCGGCAGGGCTGCATAGCTGCCCACCTTCTGACGTCCAGTGATGGCAGGACGTTCTGATGGCAGGACTCCGGTCCAGAGGCTGTCTCGAGCCGACTCGTGTACCTGCGTCTGTATGGGACGTATCAAGTAGCTGAGAGTGCCCGCCCCTGCCATGTCAACCAAGACCGTGATGGAGAAAGGTGTGACTGAAGGTAGTTCAGTCTGTCATGTCGGCCATTGCTGTCTCACTGGGGAGGTGCTCAGTCTGCTGAGTCTGTCCGTGATGTTGGTCACTACCGCTGTCTGTCGCTACTAGCTGGGACGCGGCCTGTACCGCTGTCTGTCGCTGTCGCTGGGACACGGCCAGCCTTCCTATTCAGAAACGCCGTGGGCTGATCAGCAGCCACATCGTATTCCGGCAACACGTCTCCTATTTCGTCAGCTGGTATTATGAAGTCTGTTTCCAGGCGCTTTTATCGGCAGTTTATCAAATGTATCGGCTCGAGGACACCGTCGGATTTCCACCGAACCCGGAAAATTGTGCATTTTATGAGTCTGTCTCCAAGAGCATCACAAGCTGCTTGACAAACTTGAATCTGAATGGTAAAAAGAGACTGACAGAGGTCGGGCGGTACGCTGAAGTCTGCCAATTGCCAGTTGGTGACCCGGAAACACCAGAGACTGAGGAGCAGCATGCCTATTGCCTACACCTCGCTATGGACTGTCTCTATGACCTGTCTCTATGACCTGTCTCTATGACCTGTCTCTATGACCTGTCTCTATGACCTGTCTCTATGACCTGTCTCTATCGGCTGCCGGCTGCGGATAGGAGCCACGGCCCACCGGGGAAGATAAGCGGCTGGGCCTGTCACCTTATCCGCTCTGCGACTATAGACACCGCCGTCGCTGTGCGATTATAGCCACCACCGCCGCCGTACCGCCGTCACTGCTGAGCTGCCGCCGCTGACCAGTCAGTTGCACAATGCCGTGCAGCTCCGTGCACCGGCGTCTATCAGCGGCCGACCTATCGGCAGGTGCACGTTTCCTCTGCTTTGTGCCGCGCTCGGCGATGCACGTGATTGGCATTTCGCAACGACCGATGAACAGTCGCACAGTGTGTTGACACGTGGAGCACGGACATCACTGCACGGAGTTTTATCGTCCGCTCTCGCCCGGACTGCGCCTGGAAGCGGCCTGGTTTGAGGGAAGGCGCCGGACCGACTCTCCGTGACCGGTCCCGTCCACACGGCACGAAAGTTTTTTTATATTTTCGCTCTGTGTTGCTATCCCGCTATTTGCAGGATATGATACTTTAAAAGTTTGCAGCTAGGGTACAGTTTAAAGGGACTATCCCACTTTAATATTATATTTGAGTTGAGATAGCCATTTTGATGGCTTGGCATTTAAATTAGCTATTAATTATGTTAGCAGTTAAAACAACCACAATGATCTAATCAAAAAGATATTCGAGTTTGATTTTGACATCTGTAAGGCCCACGTGTATTTGAATAGGGCCTCCAGGGAACGTGAAGGCACGTAAACCGACAGCGTCGTCTCTCTTTACCCAACTGGTAATGATAGTCAACTTGTTTTAAGGTCAGCCTTGGAATATTTTCGACTTTCATTTATCGATCCCGGGTGGTTCGCAATCTAGAAGGCTAGCACTATCCGCTGGAGTTGATGCAGCAGTTGGCCGCCAGGGACCGCTAGTGAGCCAGGGTGTTATGACGTCGCAAGCAAATGGTACAAGTTAAATATTTAACGCTAAATATTTATGTATTTATAAATAAATCAATAATCAATATATAGTGGTATCATTTGCTTGCGACGACATAACACCCTGGCTCATTAGCGGTCCCTGGCGGCCAGCTGCTGCAACAACTCCAGCTGATAGTGCTAGCCAATCTAGACACCGGGTGGTTCGCTGTTTTCCTGCGAAATAGATGTCGACAAAAACAATTGTGCTATACATTTGGCAGCACAAAGGATTTCCCTGTTATTAAAAAAAATCATATGACATCACCAACCATCTTTCCGCTTAAAACTAAAAGTTTGATATCTTCCAAGATGAATGAAAAAGATTGAATATCTTCCAAAACAATTTTTTCGGAAAAAAGTTCACGAACATGTTCAGCTGACCTCACCTGATATGTAGACACAATTAAGTGTGATTCGACAACTTTCAAAAAGGTGGGATAGTCCCTTTAAATGATACGGCGGCAAAGTGAAGACACGTAACGTAACGTAATACGTTATACAGCTCGATTACATTACGCTACATTACGTTACGTTATATTACGTTACGCTATATTACGTTACGCTATATTACGTTACGCTATATTACGTTACGCTATATTACGTTACGAGGGCAAGTAATGGCCTGCTCATCGCCTTGCATCGGCGGTATATTTTCTGGTCGTCTTCTGACTTTCCCACACTACACTCTGCGGGGACGGCGCAGCGCTGTGTTTTGTGAACTGGCTGGTGGTTCTGTGAACTGGCTGGTGGTTCTGTGAACTGGCTGGTGGTCCTGTGAACTGGCTGGTGGTTCTGTGAACTGGCTGGTGGTCCTTTGAACTGGCTGGTTGTTCGGTTCTGTGAACTGGCTGGTGGTTCTGTGAACTGGCTGGTTGTTCGGTTCTGTGAACTGGCTGGTGGTCCTGTGAACTGGCTGGTGGTTCTGTGAACTGGCTGGTGGTCCTTTGAACTGGCTGGTTGTTCGGTTCTGTGAACTGGCTGGTGGTTCTGTGAACTGGTTGGTGGTCCTGTGAACTGGCTGGTGGTTCTGTGAACTGGCTGGTGGTCCTTTGAACTGGCTGGTTGTTCGGTTCTGTGAACTGGCTGGTGGTTCTGTGAACTGGCTGGTGGTCCTGTGAACTGGCTGGTGGTTCTGTGAACTGGCTGGTGGTCCTTTGAACTGGCTGGTTGTTCGGTTCTGTGAACTGGCTGGTGGTTCTGTGAACTGGCTGGTTGTTCGGTTCTGTGAACTGGCTGGTGGTCCTGTGAACTAGCTGGTTGTTCGGTTCTGTGAACTGGCTGGTGGTCCTTTGAACTGGCTGGTTGTTCGGTTCTGTGAACTGGCTGGTGGTTCTGTGAACTGGCTGGTTGTTCGGTTCTGTGAACTGGCTGGTGGTCCTGTGAACTGGCTGGTTGTTCGGTTCTGTGAACTGGCTGGTGGTCCTTTGAACTGGCTGGTTGTTCGGTTCTGTGAACTGACTGGTGGTCCTGTGAACTGGCTGGTGGTCATTTGAACTGGCTGGTTGTTCGGTCCTGTGAACTGGCTGGTTGTTCGGTTCTGTGAACTGGCTGGTGGTTCTGTGAACTGGCTGGTGGTTCTGTGAACTGGCTGGTGGTTCTGTGAACTGGCTGGTGGTTCTGTGAACTGGCTGGTGGTTCTGTGAACTGGCTGGTGGTTCTGTGAACTGGCTGGTTGTTCGGTTCTGTGAACTGGCTGGTGGTCCTGTGAACTGGCTGGTTGTTCGGTTCTGTGAACTGGCTGGTGGTCCTTTGAACTGGCTGGTTGTTCGGTTCTGTGAACTGACTGGTGGTCCTGTGAACTGGCTACTGGTCCTTTGAACTGGCTGGTTGTTCGGTCCTGTGAACTGGCTGGTGGTCCTGTGAACTGGCTGGTTGTTCGGTTCTGTGAACTGGCTGGTGGTCCTTTGAACTGGCTGGTGGTCCTGTGAACTGGCTGGTGGTTCTGTGAACTGGCTGGTTGTTCGGTTCTGTGAACTGGCTGGTGGTCCTGTGAACTGGCTGGTGGTCCTGTGAACTGGCTGGTGGTCCTGTGAACTGGCTGGTTGTTCGGTTCTGTGAACTGGCTGGTGGTCCTTTGAACTGGCTGGTGGTCCTGTGAACTGGCTGGTGGTTCTGTGAACTGGCTGGTGGTTCTGTGAACTGGCTGGTTGTTCGGTTCTGTGAACTGGCTGGTGGTCATGTGAACTGGCTGAAGTTGTGCGGCGCAGGGGACAGTGCGGCGCTGCGGTGTGTTTGCGCAGCTGCCGCGGCCCGCACACAGCGGTGGCTTCCCGTGAGCTGGCCGACCGGGCCAGGCCGAGCTGACCGATAACGCTGGCTGGACTGTGGAGTGTGGACCACAGGTCGACGGGCCGTCCGCCGGTGCCACCTGCTCACCCGCCGGTGTGTCGGGTCGAGTGAAGTGGAGTGAAGTGGAGTGGGCACGTGCGGGCCAGGTCAGAGGCCACTCTCAGCTAACGGTGTAGTAGAGAGGGCAAGGCCGGCCACCTCTGTGAAGTGTGAAGGACCCTGCGGAGTCCAGGCGCAGTGAGGAAGGTGAAGTTGGCCGAAACGAAACAGACGATGTCACGGCATTTAATTGTGTGTCGCTTTACACTTGCCGGAAAGACGAGCGGTGCAGGAAAATGACCGTATAAACACTTTTTAAGGCCCCCATTCTTCTGACATCCATAGTCTCACCAAGGCTCTGTCCGTCTGCTTATAATTCGCAACTGTAAGCACACCTGGGGTAGGGTCCATATGACGTCTAGGTCCCGGCCTGAACACGACAGCACACCATATGACGTCTAGGTCCCGGCCTGAACACGACAGCACAATTCGGTACAGCACGGCTTGGTACGGTACGGCTCGGTACGGCACGGTACAGCACGGCTCGGTACGGCGTTCCTGCCGAGGTCATCGGCACGGCTCGGCCCGGCTCGCGACAGACGCCCGGGGCACGGCCTCGGCGTCTAGGTCCCGGCTGCAGCGCCGCCTCGCAATGGATGCCATGCGGCCGGCGGCGGGCGGCGTGCCACTCAGGCGTCGGCCGGTGGTCATATTTTGCTGCCCTGGCACGGGCGGACACGCTCGCGCCAATGATGAAGAGCCGATCGCGGCCTGCAGCAGGGACGATTTCGCCGCGGCCGGCCGGCGCGCCGTGACCCTTATTGTCATGCGCCTCGCGCGTGGCATGTTTGCAAATGCTCTCGCAGTGAGAATATCAATGAGCGAGCGTGCCATGCCCGACTTCGGTGGACGTTTTAGCGGTCGGCGGCGGTCGGCGGCGGTCGGCGGTGGTCGGTGCCTTAGCGGGTCGTGAGTCTCTCCGCTGATGGAGACCCGCCGAGCACCGGGCCGCCGGCTTTTCCATGGCCCGCCTGCAAATGGCCGGCTCGTGAGGCGCGCTTATAGGCCGCTGTGGACTGGCAATGGGCCCGGAGACCTTATGTGGCGACGATGTCAGTTTCAGCAGGCTACCACGTCCTGTTGCGGCGTATTAGTGCATGTGAAAGGGGCAGATATTCCATATTGGTGATTTCATTTACAGCTATTGAGTGTTTGCACTCTGGGTGCGCTATGCCGACGAAGCAGCACATTCCGCCGGGAATGCATGGACACACGTCATTTAAAAGGCGCATGGTATTTGTGTTCTGTTTGTATGCTATCAACATTTCAGCAAATGTGTTTTACGGCCTCAGGTTATACCTACTTTTCTGATGGAACCTGGTGAGCGTAAGGTCTACAGGAGTTCCACGACGCCAAAACACGTGAATTGCCCTGGGAAAACATCAACAGGCTTTGAACCGTTTTTATTTCGTTTCGCACGGACACCTGGTGGACCAGGCGCCGTGCAAGCTTGACAGCTGCGGTCCCGAAAGCCCAAATCATCACCAGGTGGACTACGTGGCTAAATCTGTCACAATGAGCGGGTAAAGACTTGAGTAAAGACCACCGCCATCACTGGCATTTAGCTGCAGTTGGCAATCAGCGCCGTAAATCTCCGGGCCACAGTATGGAGGCCATCGGACCGTCAGAAGGGAAGTGCCGTAAATCGGTCAGACACAGCGCTCCTAACTACCGTGACGAGGCCAATAAAGTGTGGGGTGTGAACTGGGAAATCGGCGTTAACGAGGGCTTGACCGGCATTAATAAGGTAGTTGCACTCGTACGTAGGTATATTTTGTTTGCGAGAAAGGTGAATTGATTTCCCTTTGGCTTCATCTATTCATTTCCTTGACCGAAATGACGAATCTGTCTGCTCGTCAACTGCTAAAGGGATTATACGGGTTTTCCCAGAATAATTGAGTTACATAGTAAAACGTACTTATAAAGTTGGTAGAAGTCCCACGGTAGCCACATTTTTCTGGAAATGACCTCTTCTGCACTTAAGGACATTCCAAAGTGCGCAGTGATGCCACCGCGTATTTTTTGCAGGACCGGCTGGGGCAGAGCCAGTCATCTCTTTTATGCTAATAAAAACACCTCACTTATGGCATATTTCCGGTAAAATAAGCAATATTTGAAAGAAAATAAACTTGTTTTGTTCCAACGACACCAGCAGTTACCTAGTTTTCCCATAAAATTATATATTTTTCATGAATTTTCATGCCAAAAAAATAATACGCCACCACCAAATTAGCAACGCTAAAGGCCAGAGAAAAGAAAACCACAACACAAAACCTCAACGAACAGTGTGCATAGTAATACAAAGTCCCGTCAGTTGTGAATTGCATAATAATTATGTGATCCAGTGTAGGATTTGCAGATAATTCAAAACTCTCAAATTGATCTTAAGATAAAAGTGGTGGACACTAGTGCCGATCAAGTACTCGTTATCTGATACTAGTCTCGAAAAACGCTCAAGTTTTAACGCTGATAATTGCTGAAATAATGGACTAAATGAGCATTGAGGTCCCTGTTATATGTCTTAAGCGTGTTTAAAGCTCATACAACTGCAAAAGAGTGCATTTACTTTCAGGACGGAAACCCGTATAATCCCTTTTAGAGCGGTGTGTCTATGGAGCTAAGCTGAATTTACCAACCATCCTGGCGGCTGTGTGGTACCAGGATGTGCTGCCAACCCCGATCACCGCGGGACGTACTGGCCTACACTCCGCAGATTCCATCGATCCGATACCGGGCGCTGGATCGGAGCCCAACTCGTCCGGTGCAGCCGCGCTGTGAACCACCCCACTGACCGCTGGTCCCTTCTCTCCACAGAGCTGCGGTCGACGCTGGATGTGTTCGCGCCCCAGAACGTGACCAGGTTCTCGGAGATTCTGTTCGACATACAAAAGTACCAGATCATCGTCGGCGCCAGGTGAGACTGGAGAGTTTGTCGTGCGCTGAGTCGTCCGCTGCGGTCGGCCGGGGGGGGGGGGGAGGACAGGAGTGGGGCGACCTTGGTCAGTCCGTTACTGCCGGGTGGTGTGCCGCGGCCGTGGTGGGACCACTGGACAGGGAGGGGGCAGGCTCACGCCGCGCGGTGGTGGCCACACCCCGGTCAGGTGTGAGCTGAGCGGTCGACCGGTCCCGGGAACAGGACCTGTCCGCCACACTACCGGCACGAGCCGGCGGACACAGCTGAGACGCGGCGGCCGGACTGCGGTCGGAGCGGGTTCCCTCCTCTAGCGCGGGGCTGGCTTCCCTGCCCTCCATCCTTTGGGACCCAGACGGGCGCCCGCCGCCTGGTGCCAGTGTCCGCTGCACTGCGAAGCGATGCGGCGCCGCTGCAGGTCTGACACAGGCCATTCGTTCCGGTGACAGCGTGCCTAACGAGCTCATCAGCGGCGCATTGTGGCACGCGAGCCGGCGGACCGGCGGTGGAGGGACCACCTGTGTCCTGCACTGGACTGGGGACCGGCGGGGGAGTGGAGCGGACCGGCGGTGGAGGGACCACCTGCGTCCTGCACTGGACTGGGGACCGGCGGGGGAGTGGAGCGGACCGGCGGTGGAGGGACCACCTGCGTCCTGCACTGGACTGGGGACCGGCGGGGGAGTGGAGCGGACCGGCGGTGGAGGGACCACCTGCGTCCTGCAGTCCTGCACCGGACTGGGGAGGTGCGGCGAGCTGAGAGACGCCGCCCACTGAACCAGCCTCTGTCCCATCCGAGCCAGCGCATGTCCCGAACCCAGCCCTCGGCTGATGCCATCTCTCAGTCATACATTGAGTGCCAACAATGGTATAACCTGAAGTCATTGCGGAAAAATGCCATTAGACTGGTCTGTAAAAATAAGCGAGCGTTTTTGAAAAAGCCATAAAACTGTCAACTCTTACCCAAATGCGACGAAAATTAATCATGTACTTATTGCATCACTAATACCTCTTTTGCGCAGAATCCTTCTGGCTAATCCATTTAGTAAGCCACTCACGTATAAATCGCCCGAACAAGTAGACATTTTAAGCGACAAAATGGTCGTCAAAGCGGATTTCGCTTCGGTTCATTCAACTATATAAGCCCGAATTGTATTATTAACATGAGATTACGCATGGCTACGTTTGCCGTCCCGCCTGTTTATGTCCTATGCTTGGCAGAGAAGGCTCGCCCCTTCGCGCTCTATCTTGTATATGGCAGCCCCGCCCCGTCCCGCCCAATACTACACTGAGGCAGCCCCGCCCCGTCCCGTCCGTGTTTACGATATATTCTCGGCTAAGCCAGCTATATGCTCCCACATTGGGAGGATATAGCTGGCTGCCTGCCATCTCGCCCCCTTACTCAGCTTCACTATGGTGCAGATAGCAGGGACCGCACCTGTGTATCCCCTAGGCAGTAGATACGGCTGTTCGGTTGCTTGCTGTTTATAATGCCTCCCATGCCCCGCCAATCCGGGAGCCGCCTGTCGTTTATTGGGGTGGCGTTTTGTTTAACGCCCTCATAAATTCAGTGTTACCGCAAGGTTTATTTGTATCCCCACCCAGAACATGCTACAACAGTGACGGCACTTCTCTGTTATCACGTCTCCCTATATTACAAGCTCTAGTCCCTCGGTGATTACGCGTTGAGCCGCTTACGTGTTTTGTAATATGTGTAACGCGTACTATTCGTGTTTGGTAACTTCTGATGCCCCTTCCCCAGAGACCAGCTGTCTCTGGAGCCCAGAAGACATGGCCGTATACTGGCCATGTCTTCCCTTCTCCCGAGACCAGATGTACTGACCCTGCCTCCCCTTCCCCAGAGACCAGCTGTCTCTGGAGCCCAGAAGACATGGCCGTATACTGGCCAGGTCTTCCCTTCTCCCGAGACCAGATGTACTGACCCTGCCTCCCCTTCCCCAGAGACCAGCTGTCTCTGGAGCCCAGAAGACATGGCCGTATACTGGCCAGGTCTTCCCTTCTCCCGAGACCAGATGTACTGACCCTGCCTCCCCTTCCCCAGAGACCAGCTGTACCGTCTCAGTGTCCGCGGGCTTCAGGAGCTGGAGTCGGCCCACTGGCCCGCCTCCCAATCCGCCGTCAAAATGTGTGAGATCAAGGGCCAAGCCTCCGTCGACTGCCACAACTTTGTGCGCGTGCTGCACCGGCACGGCCCGCGACTGCTGGCCTGCGGCACGCACGCCTTCCAGCCCGTGTGCACCTGGCGGCGGCTGGACGCGCTCGACTCCGTCCTGCGCCGTGAGTCGGGCACGGCGGTGGCGCCGTACTCGCCCCACCTGAACGTCACCTCGGTGCTGTCGTCCGAGGGGGACGTGTTCGCCGCCACGCCGACAGACTTCTCCGGCCAGGACCCGGCGCTGTACGGGCGGAAACTGAGGACGCGACAGTATGATAGCCGCCTGCTGAGCGCGCCCGACTTTGTCGGCTCGTTCGAGGCCGGAGAGTTCGTCTACTTCGTGTTCCGGGAGGACGCTGTGGAGTACATGAGCTGCGGAAAGGTGAGGGAGGGAGACGACTTGTGGTACATGAGCTGCGGAAAGGTGAGGGAGACAGGCGACTTGTGGTACACGAGTTGTGGAATGGTGAGGGAGACGACTTGTGGTACACGAGTTGTGGAAAGGTGAGGGAGACAGACGACTTGTGGTACACGAGTTGTGGAAAGGTGAGACAGACGACTTGTGGTACACGAGTTGTGGAAAGGTGAGACAGACGACTTGTGGTACATGAGCTGCGGAAAGGTGAGGGAGACAGACGACTTGTGGTACACAAGTTGTGGCCAGGTGAGGGAGACGACTTGTGGTACATGAGTTGTGGAAAGGTGAGGGAGGGAGACGACTTGTGGTACACGAGTTGTGGGAAGGTGAGGGAGGGAGACGACTTGTGGTACATGAGCTGCGGAAAGGTGAGGGAGACAGACGACTTGTAGTACATGAGTTGTGGTCAGGTGAGGGAGACAGACGACTTGTGGTACACGAGTTGTGGGAAGGTGAGGGAGGAAGACGACTTGTGGTACATGAGCTGCGGAAAGGTGAGGGAGACAGACGACTTGTAGTACATGAGTTGTGGAAAGGTGAGGGAGGGAGACGACTTGTGGTACACGAGTTGTGGGAAGGTGAGGGAGGGAGACGACTTGTGGTACATGAGCTGCGTTAAGGTGAGGGAGACAGACGACTTGTAGTACATGAGTTGTGGTCAGGTGAGGACTGATGATGGTCAGTCAGGGCTATTAACGAGATTGGGCGTCATTTGCGAACGACGCGACAACAACAAAAATGCTGCACTTTTTCTGAACTATTCAAATTCATGCTGAAATTATGATAATTTGGCTGCGTTTGTATCGCAACTAGCTGGGAGATGCTGTTTTGAGGGATTCTGATTACTTTTACCGGCTCTCCAGCGCTTTCGAAATGGGTCAAAGAGGGAAGCGATTTGTGTTGTTCTTGTGGGCTGTCGTCGGGTGACTGGCTGTCGTCAGACTCGGCGGGGGTGGGGCACTGAATTGACAGCTGGCGGTAGGCTAGGTCTGATTGTTGTGGTCTGTTTGGTCAGCTCTGCCGTCTCCCTGTCCACACAGACTGATGCTAATATCTGCATGTACTGTGCAGTGCCAGTCAGCGCCAGACAGCCTGGCGACCGTCAGTTGCCGGTTCACACGAGGGGGCGCACCTGGCCACTCCGGGAAAATATACAGCGATAGTACGAAGGAAATCCGTATATAACGAAGGAAAGCGACAGCCGATTAGAAAACCATTTGCCTTTGCCGTGTCCTTCATGCCGTGTTCCGTGTCGTTCAGCGGTGTCGTATCGTAGGATTATTGGCGATGTGACGGCATCTCGTCAATTTCCTAATGATCAACTGATAACGGGACTAACCCTCGGTGCCTTCCTCGGTGCCGGCTGCCGCTAGGTACGGTCTCGTGTAACCGGAACCCCGCTCTATATACAACAGGGGGGGCAAGGGCGGATCCAGGGGGGGGGGGGGCGAACGGGGCCATGCCCCCCCCCCCCAAGCCTGTTTAAGGGGGGGGGGGGGGCAAACTATGTTTTGCCCCCCCCCCCCCCCCCCCCCCCCCAAGACGTGAAATCTAATGCATGCTATATTTGCGTTTTTAGAACGGTACTGGGTGGGCATCCCAAAATTGCAGCAGTCAAAATCAAGCTAGCCACAGTTAAAAACTGAAAAATTCGCGCCGCTTCGCGGCATGACACAAGTTTCGCAATTGCATATACAAATTTAGAAAATGAATTCCATTAAGTGTCTTGCAGAGGCTCTCCTTGGCGGTAATTGCTGGCCCCAGGGCCAACTCTCTTCATAAAATATTATCTTTAAAGCGGGCTACATGTTTAGCTTGTCTGCCGAGTTCCGAAAAAGGCGACGCGAACGCAAAGACGCGGACTTCGGCAACCGGAAGCTGTTCCAGCGGTGCCCAACTTGTTGGCCCGAAGAGCTAATAGTGGGGACCAGGCCAGGACTATCTCCCCAATCCATCTCCCCCAGGCTCCTCCAGATCCACAGGGACCATTTATGCGCGGAAATGTCGGTCTGCCTCTTGCTACTTTGAAACCATTTGCACCGTTACCAGTTGTTTGTTACAGTTCGGTACATAGGTATGTATACAGACTACAGTTAGTATTATCATATGTACTATTGAGCGCAGACTGCCACCGGCCATCGTGATTTACTATCCGAGGCTAATGTATATGAAAAACTACCTTCATTTCAACATTTTGCATCATACCGAGATGTGCAACCAGGAAAAGGGGTTACCTGAGGCTTGGCTCCACTCACGGTCTAGTTCCAATATTAAAAATGCGTTTTCCACGACCTAAAATTAAAATGTTCACGCCGCTTTGCGGCGTCACATCAGTGGCCATCGTCATAACGAAGCCATCGTCATCGTCTTCGTTTCGTCGTAACGCTGAATTGAATGAATAACATTTTTAGCTTCTTATCCTCTACAAGGCTAAGAAGCTAAAAATGCCTATGTTTCTGGGTTTTATCAGGCAAACCCGAGCAAAAAAAAAATCGCGCCGCTTCGCGGCGCTAAATAACAAGTACCTACTATAACATGCAAATCCACATTAAAAATGTTGCAAAGGCTTAAATACACGCATAACAAATTGGGGTACATTTTTTTCTCGTCGTTTCAGCCGACCCCCACTCAAAAATTATCGGCGACGCCCCTGGGTACAGCTGACAATTGACATAGTTTGTATCAGTGAAAGGCAATGTCGGAACAATACAAACTGCAAGCTGACATCTTTCCTTTTTCGATATCCTAAAAGGTCGAAAACCTAAAAAAAGAGGGAAAAATCGAAATCGTGTGGTTGGAAAATAAAGTGGCCCAAATCCGGGGAGAAATTCGAAATTGGGGGTAGGTAAGGTCCGCTAAAAAAAACGGTTTGCCCCCCCCCCCCCCCCCCCCCCAAAAAAAAAACGGCCGGCTGGATCCGCCCTTGGGGGGGCATGTCTCCGACTAGGCCGGCTGGATCCGCCCTTGGGGGGGGGCATGTCTCCGACTAGGCCGGCTGGATCCGCCCTTGGGGGGGGGGGCATGTCTCCGACTAGGCCGGCGACTGATAAGACGGGGCCGCCGGCAGCATGCATGGCACGTGTTTCTAATTACGAGGTCTGGACAGGCCACGGCTTATTGAGGAGTTTAAAGCCAAGCACCGGCGCTGTGGTGAAACTAATTACTGACATCCATTCAGATAATGTGCTAACATCGGGATTAGTGATTACCGTGACGGTCATTAGCCAACATACGCCGCTATTGGGCAAATATTTGAATACGTCGGACTGGGTGGATAACTCAGTATTGATGGCCGGCCTATGTCCCGCCCACCCGGGCTGGCGAATGTTGCTGTGCATTGAGTACAGTGCAGGCGCTGTGCCAGCCTTTCTTTCACTTTTCTAGACCGTCTGCTTTCATGTACCCACTTTCGATTTATTCGATTTTCGATATATCGATTCTCTATTTTCTATTGTTTATTCGATTTTTATATCCGTTTTCTTATTACGTATCCTCTCAGCTGACCTCTGCGCTGTGTTGTCTCCCCCAGGCGGTGTACTCGCGGATCGCGGATCTCTCAGCTGACCTCTGCGATGTGTTGTCTCCCCCCAGGCGGTGTACTCGCGGATCGCGGATCTCTCAGCTGACCTCTGCGCTGTGTTGTCTCCCCCCAGGCGGTGTACTCGCGGATCGCGGATCTCTCAGCTGACCTCTGCGCTGTGTTGTCTCCCCCCAGGCGGTGTACTCGCGGATCGCGGATCTCTCAGCTGACCTCTGCGCTGTGTTGTCTCCCCCCAGGCGGTGTACTCGCGGATCGCGGATCTCTCAGCTGACCTCTGCGATGTGTTGTCTCCCCCCAGGCGGTGTACTCGCGGATCGCGGATCTCTTAGCTGACCTCTGCACTGTGTTGTCTCCCCCAGGCGGTGTACTCGCGGATCGCGGATCTCTCAGCTGACCTCTGCGATGTGTTGTCTCCCCCCAGGCGGTGTACTCGCGGATCGCGGATCTCTCAGCTGACCTCTGCGCTGTGTTGTCTCCCCCCAGGCGGTGTACTCGCGGATCGCGGATCTCTCAGCTGACCTCTGCACTGTGTTGTCTCCCCCCAGGCGGTGTACTCGCGGATCGCGGATCTCTCAGCTGACCTCTGCGATGTGTTGTCTCCCCCCAGGCGGTGTACTCGCGGATCGCGGATCTCTCAGCTGACCTCTGCACTGTGTTGTCTCCCCCCAGGCGGTGTACTCGCGGATCGCGGATCTCTCAGCTGACCTCTGCGATGTGTTGTCTCCCCCCAGGCGGTGTACTCGCGGATCGCGGATCTCTCAGCTGACCTCTGCGATGTGTTGTCTCCCCCCAGGCGGTGTACTCGCGGATCGCGGATCTCTCAGCTGACCTCTGCGATGTGTTGTCTCCCCCCAGGCGGTGTACTCGCGGATCGCGCGGGTCTGTAAGAATGACCGCGGGAACGGCCGTCACGTGTGGACCACGTTTATCAAGGCCCGCCTCAACTGCTCCATGCCCGGGGAGTACCCGTTCTACCTGGACGAGGTGCAGAGCATCGACTACCTGGACCGCGAGGAGGTGCTCTACGCCACGTTCACCACCCCAGAGTGAGTAGCCGCGCCGCCCCGGCTCTCCTGTGCAGCTGGGTACACGGGCTCCGTCGGCTCTCCGTCGGCTCTCCGTCGGTTCTCCGTCTCGTAGTTCGCAGTATCAGCCTCGTGACGACGCTCAGTCTGTTGACGTATAGCCCCGGAGAACGCCTATCAGACGGGGAGGGGGGGGGGGAGATTGCGGCGGCGGTGGAGTGTCAACTGGCGTCTCCCGTCTCGGCACCTGTGTCCTCCGTCCTTGATGGCGTCCTTGAGTACTGATTGCGCGCACAAACGCGCAATCTTCTCCTGTGGTGGCCCGAGTAGCCGTCCGGCCGCCGGCTCTACGAACCAGGGCGGACCAGGACATGCGGCCACAACGGTGCTAGTTGTGTCGCACACTGGCTTCGACAGGATAAATGAGCCTATTATTTTCGACGTGAGGTTCCAACTCGGTCGTGTGCGGACAGCCGTTGACGGCCACGGCCCGCTGGGCAACGGTTTGTCAGTAGTCACGCTCGGTGTAGGGTCGCTGGGCTAATTAAACTGGAGAAATCGAGGAAAGTGACAGTCGCTGGCCAGGAATAACAACTAGTGTGATTTGGATAGTCACGGCATGACACTCGCTGTGTCCCCGGCGTCGCATGCCGTGACGGCACCTGCAGCTTTCCGGAGGAAACACCACTCTGTTTTGTACGTGATACTCAAAATGCAGTGCCCCAATAAGAGACATATAACATGGCACCTAGAGTTGATGACTGGCACGAATGGTCCAATTCATCCCAATTATCGGCACTTTACGGTTCCTGATTTTCACGATCACCGTGTAATGTGCGTATATACGAGCTCTTGCTATTTACTATTTCGAATGAAACGTTCGTAGTTGGATCATTTATGTCACTAACTTATCAGACTTGTTTCATTGGATCATTGTTATAGCTTCCCGTCATTCAGCGAATGTAGTTTTCAAAAGTGTTTTGAAAAATGCAAGCAACCGATAAAGGCAAGAAACACGCGAATAGTCCGGCACCGTTTTTCATGACATTTTAATGCTGAACGGAGCCTCAGATACGCAGACCGTCATTTGTCGCCCCTCAGCGGTCGGTCCCCGCCTCTCAGATGGGTTTCCTCAGTCAGCAGCGCCGGGATACCGCGCGCGGCTCCTGTGACTCGGAGGACCGGACACGGTCAGGTCACCGCCCTCCCGGTCTGTGTCAGCGCTTAGTCAGCACCAGGCAGCTACCGGCGACCCAGGACCGCTGGCCCCGGGGACTGCTGACACCGGGGACTGCTGACCCTGGCTGCTGACCCCGGGGACCGCTGACCCAGGGGACTGCTGACCCCGGGGACTGCTGACCCCGGGATCTGCTGACCCCGGGGACTGCTGACCCCGGCTGCTGACCTCAGCCCCATATCAGCAGTCAGCACCTGTCCTGCCCTGACCACCACCAGGACGGACAGAGACTCTCCTCCGCGACCTCGGTGACCCTGTGTGGTCCCCCTGCGGCACAGGCGGCGCGCTGCGGCGCGGCGGCGCGCTGCGGCCTTTCCGGCGCCTCCGGTACGCCAGTTTGGCCGCCTGACCACCCCGGAGTCAATTAATGGCGCTGCGATCTCTCAGCGGCCGGACACGCGATGAATAACGGCGGACACCTAACGACTGTCGTCTATCGGCTTTTAATTCGCACCGGGGGCGGATGCTAGACTGCGGTGGGCGGCGGCGGCGGCGGCGGCGGCGCTGGCGGTGCTGGCGGTGCTGGTGCCGGCCGGCAGTTGTAGGTAGTGGTGGCGGTGGCGGCAGAGCTCGGCGGCGATGGCGGTGGCTGACCTGACCGGAGGGTGCAGGCGGTGGTCGCCGGTCGGCGCCGCCCGCTCTCCGCCGCCCCCGTGACCGCCCGTGTCGCTATGAAGGGAGGAGGCCCGGCCGCGTCTCAATGTTGGGTAACGCCGCGCCCCGCTGTTCGCCGGCGTCTACAGAGTGATTGGGATCGGCCGGTCAGCGGCCGGGTGCCCGTCACTCACGTACGACCCCTGATACCGCAGTGAGGCCCGGGGCAGCTGGGCTCACCGGTTGTCCCCCCTCCCCTCCCTTCCCCTCCCCGGGATTGTCGACCTAGACCGTCAATAGCCCTCTGGAAGTTATGTTGCTGGGCTGACAGCGGTGCGCCCCAGTCGTATAGGGACGAGATGTGTTCATCGGGGATGTTCATGGCCCGTGCGCAGACTAAGCCGCCGTGAAGGCCGCGGTGTTCCTTCCCCGATATCGCCGGCGTGACAGGCGCTGCCGACACCTCAGCACGACTAATGGTGCGTTGTCCCAAACTCGACCGGCGCTGACTTTGATACATCGGAGCTCATTCGGTTATGATGGAAAACACAAATATTTACACTCGCTCGTAAATGCCACTGGTCTTTGTTTTCCGTGACCGTCAGCTTTTGGGCCCATCAGGTGATAGTTATCGCCGCATTTCCCCTGTACCGGCTACCATTGTGCTCCGATAGGGGACGCTCGCCGGATCGGCTGTGCTCGGTTTGGTGCACGGCGTAGTCTCCATTATTTTTACCCCAGCTCAGTGCATGAAGATGTTCCGATTGCGACGAATCGCTTATCTCTAGCAATCTGAAATCGTGCAAGAGCACGCCACATTAATTTTGATTTACCCGTAAAAGTGAAAGGGCACGTTACATGTGGCTGGGAAATTATTAACCAGCCGGCTCATGCAGCATAGCGTGTTTTCCTCTGTCAAACAAAACAAAATGCTGGTCGGTGATAGTAACCGGGCTTCACCATTTCGTGATGAGTCTCGCTCAGTGACATTGTTTTTGTTTTATTTCGTATTGCCAGAATGGCGTGAATCAGTGCCTGTCTGGTCGTGACCGGGAATTACCGCTGGCTGTGTACCAGCTGCGTTACCAGTTGTTACCAGCTGTTACAGCCTGTGTTACCAGCTGTTACCTGTGTTACCAGCTGTTACCTGTGTTACCAGCTGCAATTAACTGATGGCCCTGAGCGTGAGCAGACCTGACGTCACTGTATGATGCACATTCAGTCCTGACGCTCTCGCAAAGCCCGGTGGTGAATAAATGCCTGGCAAGTGTCCTGTCTCGGTGACGGTGCCAGGCGGCGCCGCACGCCTCGCACCGTCACCGGGACAGGATACTTGAGCGTCATCTTCTGAATGACCAGCTTCGCCGAACCATCCTGCCTCAATCGCGTCCGCCATCAGCGCCGAACCTTCCGTGACGCGAATGCCTGTGGTTTTGCATCAGTTCGGCGGACAGCCAGCTCTCCTTGACAGTACCTGCTATGGAGCGGCTCGGCGGCCCGGTCCCGGGAGGGGCGCCTCTCGGTCAGCACGCCAGTCAGGGGGGGGGGGGGGCAGTACCTCGTGTCGGTGTATATCCCCGGCACAGAGACGGACCCAGGGAGGCAGAACGGGGTCTGCTCCGGGAACTGTCTGAGGTGTCTCCAGGTAGTACCCACCTTGTTCTGAAAGGCAGCCCAGGACTCCGCTCAGGGGGACAGAACCGGGACCTGGTCTGGCCTCTGGCCCGGGGGCAGGAGCCGGACCAGCTGACCCGGTCAGGGCCCGGGAGACAGGACCGGGACCTGCAGTCTGGCCTCTGCCCCGGAGGCAGGAGCGGGACCAGCTGACCCGGGCAGGGCCCGGGAGACAGGACCGGGACCTGGTCTGGCCTCTGCCTTGGGGGCAGGACCGGGACCAGCTGACCCGGTCAGGGCCCGGGAGACAGGACCGGGACCTGGTCCTCTGCCCCGGGGCCAAGAGCGGGATCGGGACCAGGTCAGGACCCGGGAGACAGGGGCGGGATCTGGTCTGGCCTCCATGCCCCGGGGGCAGGAGCGGGATCAGGACCAGGTCAGGGCCCGGGAGACTGGACCTGGACCTGGTCTGGCCTCTGCCCGGGGGCCAGGAGCGAGATCAGGACCAGATCAGGGCTCGGGAGACAGGACCGGGACCTGCAGTCTGGCCTCTGCCCCGGGGGCAGAAGCGGGACCAGGACCCGGCCAGGACCCGGGAGACAGGACTGGAATCTGGTCTGGACCGTGCTCTTGGAGACAGGACCGGGTCCTGATCTGAACCCTTTCTGATGGTCGGAGGTGAATAGCTGGCTGCTGCCGCCCACCCTCCTCCCTCACCTCTGCGGTATATCGCGGTGCACCACTCCACTCCTGTACATACACTGCGAATTGTTGCGCACAGGCTCCTTCTTCAAGGACGATACTCATCCGATACATAATCTTCTTAATTCCTCGGCTGGTCAAGCGCGCTGGACATCCTCGGCTGGACCAGCGGCGACTTACACAGGGCTCCTCGACCTGGATAGTTGTGAAAGGCAAATGATACCTGCTTCCATATATGGCATATAAACCCCGGGACCTACATGAATTAATGGAAGTACTTCATCGTCCCACTGACTACAGGCCTTCCAATTTCATCCCAGATCAGATGAATCATTTCAAATAATATTTAAGCAGGCGTGCAGCACTTAAGTGACTGGTACCTATACTGACTATGTCGACACCAGCTCATTTCCAGTCAGGGCCGGTAGCCGTGTAGCGACATTTTTACAGACGGTATATAGCCTTGGCTATGTGGCGACACGTGCGGTACCGCGTGTGTCGCGTCTGTCTGCGGACCGTCGCCGTCGCCGTCGCCGTCGCCTCCGCCGCCGCCGCCGCCGCCGCCGCCGCCACTGCCGCTGCTGCTCACTGAACAACACGAGTCTCCGAGGATGCTGAACATTGAGTTATTTAAGTCGCATGGCCATTGGCCATGTGTCATGTTTTATGCATGTCGGCGTATTTAATAGTAACGTGTCTGGCCACGCGATATAACTTACATAAGCCCGTATCGGGCATCTGTATACACCACTCCTATGTATAACCCGTACCAGGTTTATCTTCCTCCCCTGAAATCCGTGCCTTATCTCTCTACGTACCCCTATAACCCGTGCCGTGTCTCTCTAGACACACCTGTAACCCGTGCCGCGCCCCTATCTGTGTTTCAGAAACAGCCTGGCCGGCTCGGCGGTGTGTGCGTTCAACATGTCGGCGATCAGCGCGGCGTTCTCGGGGCCGTTCCAGCACCAGAACACGCCCGGCGGGCCGTGGCAGCGGGTCCAGCTGGAGGACCACACCCACTTCGAGTGCCGCTCGCCGGACGTGACGACAGGTCACCAGCTGACCGCTCTCTCCGAGTACTCGCTGACCGCGGAGGCCGTACAGCCGGAGCGACCCGAGCCGCTACTGCTGCTGGACGGGGTCAGGTGAGGGAGCTGGACGGGGTCAGGTGAGGGAGCTGGACGGGGTCAGGTGAGGGAGCTGGACGGGGTCAGGTGAGGGAGCTGGACGGGGTCAGGTGAGGGAGCTGGACGAGCTCAGGTGAGGGAGCTGGACGGGGTCAGGTGAGGGAGCTGGACGGGGTCAGGTGAGAGAGCTGGACGAGGTCAGCTGAGGGAGCTGGACGGGGTCAGGTGAGGGAGCTGGACGGGGTCAGGTGAGGGAGCTGGACGGGGTCAGGTGAGGGGGAGCTGGACGGGGTCAGGTGAGGGAGCTGGACGGGGTCAGGTGAGGGAGCTGGACGGGGTCAGGTGAGGGGAGCTGGACGGAGTCAGGTGAGAGAGCTGGACGGAGCTGTCACGCAAGAGGGGTCAGTCGGGGGTCGCAAGTAGGGCAGACGGCAGTTAGTCGGGGTGTAAAGAAAGGTCACGCCAAGAAGAGGTTATGAAGAGGGAAGAAGGAAGAGCGAGAATGGGCTGTCATTGGTTGGAAGAAGAGAGGGGAATTCTGCATCGTATGAAGGCCGGATGAAAGCTAGAAACACAGGTTAGTTGTGTCAGAGTATCAGCAAATTATCATTTCGACTGAAGACCGGACGTGTTAGGTGGGGCTCCGGAGGGTAGGGTAGGGTGGTGGTGGGGGGGGGGGGGGGGGTTAAGCGGGCTTTTCCGGCCGTCTGGCAGAGTAGGGATGAGCCGGTAGGTCTGTGATGGTGCCGGCTCTGCCGAGACGTCTGTGTCGCCGGCCCCCTGTCGGCCTCTCCGCCAGCTAATGCATCTCTGTAAGTCGCCGGTGTAAGCTGTGTCGCCTCAGATGTTATCCGGCTGAGCCTCATATGGCTAACTGCGCCGCAGTGCAGTCCATGGTTGGCACGCCATAAACCGACCCGTCACCAGCTCTCTGTCCCATAGGAAAAACACCGGTCATAATGGCATTCTGTGTATTTGCAATCCGATTTTGGAAGTGTGACTGTCCAAAGTCCCTTGAATTATGCTCAAACGGGGCAGCTGCAGTGGTGCACTTTTGTTTGATTATTCTCCGAGGTTGGCTTAAATATTACATGGGGTAATTTTTACATTAACCAGAAACGGCTTAGAAAAATCACGTAATTCGTGGTATATTTAATTATATAATTAATTTGGCAGAAAATCCACAAGGCACGGCCTTCTCCCCTCCCGTCCGTCACCGGACTTTGTTATGACCTGTCGCCTGACCTCTTATTCAGACCCGCCGTCTGACCTCTTATTCAGACCTGCCGTCTGACCTCTGACTTGACTGGCTCGCAGGCTGACCTCCGTGGCGGCGGACGTGACCACCACCAAGCACCACGTGTCGGTACACGTGTTGTACGTGGCCGACACGGCCGGCACCGTCAGGAAACTGAGCGTGGTGCCGCGCTCCCGGCAGACCTGCCTGCTGGAGGTGCTGCAGCCCTTCAACCAGCCCACCAGGGTGCTCACCATGAAGCTGCTCAGAGAGGCGGTCAGTACCCACAGACTCCCCCGCGGACTGCAACTGTGCTGGAAATCGGCCAAAATCACCATTGTCAGTATTGGCTCTTAGCAGCATAGGCTGTCCCGCACTACTCTCGTGCCTGGATAGGTAGACTGCCCGCAGTACATCCCTGCCGGTATAGACTGTCCCGCAATACAACCCTGCCGGTATAGACTGACCCGCAGTACAACCCTGCCGGTATAGACTGACCCGCAATACAGTCCTGCCGGTATAGACTGTCCCGCAATACAACCCTGCTGGTATAGACTGCCCCGCAATACAACCCTGCCGGTATAGACTGACCCGCAGTACAACCCTGCCGGTATAGACTGACCCGCAATACAGTCCTGCCGGTATAGACTGTCCCGCAATACAGCCCTGCCGGTATAGACTGACCCGCAGTACAACCCTGCCGGTATAGACTATCCCGCAATACAGTCCTGCCGGTATAGACTGTCCTGCAGTACAGTCGTGTCGGTATAGACTGACCCGCAGTACAACCCTGCCGGTATAGACTATCCCGCAATACAGTCCTGCCGGTATAGACTGACCCGCAATACAGCCCTGCCGGTATAGACTGACCCGCAGTACATCCCTGCCGGTATAGACTGCCCCGCAGTACACCCGTGTTGACTGTGATGCGTCACGGACCCAGGCCCGTAGCCAGGCTGAATGTCTACGGGGTGCACACAAATTTCCAGAGGGTGCGCAACCAGTAGCATTTACAGTAGCACCAGTAGCATTTACCATCCCAAAGTCTTATCACGTAGAAAATATTGCATATGAACGTGTCTTGATAGGTGTACTAATTAGTGGATTGCACCTACTGAAAGATTCGAAAGTGTTTGTGTTCAATTGTTCGTGTTTGACTACGAATGTCCGTTACCTTAACTACTGGGGGTGCACGGACTAAGGTCAGAGGGTGCACGGAGCTCGCAGGGGGTGCACAGGCATCCAGTGTACCCGCCTGGCCACGGGCCTGGTCACGGTTTTGTGTAGCGTGCCGGAAGGTCGAATTCTCGCGTTGACACGGTGTTGATGCAACCCAGCTGAGTCGCCCAGCACACGGACACCGCTGGCCGCCTCTAGCTGTGTTTGTTCCCGCCGGGAAGCTCGAGCCTGACGGTATACACAGCTGGGCAGCTGCTGGCGATATGCATGTGTGTGCAGGGGCGGATCCAGGGGGTGGCCGCAGCGGTCGCGCCCCCCCCCCCCCCCCGCCAGAAGGGCGCCCCACGGGCTGTGGCCGGACGCCACCATGCGCCCGACGATGGACAGCCCGTGAGCACGTAGCATCCCTATGGACCGCTTGGACGCCCTTTTGGGCGCCCTGTTGAAAGTAACTTACCGAGCATCAGGTCATACAGGTCATGACCTGGTCTTTTTGACCCGAGGCGCCCTTCCGGCCAGTGACGGCGCCCTTACGGCCATTGACGGCGCCTTTTCGGCCATTGACGGCGCCCTTCCGACCAGTGACTGCGCCCTTTCGGCCATTGACGGCGCCGTTTCGGCCAGTGACGGCGCCCTTTCGGTCAGTGACGGCGCCCTTTCTTTGGAAGGCGCCCCTAAATTGTCCTGCGGCCACCCCTCCTAAAATATCCTGAATCCGCCCTTGGGTGTGTGTGTTGTTTTGTGCGGTGCTGTGCCGGAAGGGAGGTATTTGCTCGAGGTTGCTGCTGATTGGTGGTAATCCGTTATGAAATGTGTTTTTGCAATGCAATATCGTGCTTCATTTCACAAGAAGCCATCGCCATACATAATACGTTGGATAAAGTTATCTCTGCTTTATTCTGCCGTCCCTCCCTTTCCGCAGGCATCTCTGTACCTGGGTACGGACTCGGGTCTGGTGCGCCTGCCGGTGCAGCGCTGCGGCCGGTACCGGAACGAGGCCGCATGTCTGGCCGCCATGGACCCGTACTGCGGCTGGGACGAGGCACGCGCGCTGTGCACCACGCCGCCCGACCGCGACCCCGACGTCGCCTCCTGGCACCAGCCGGTGACGCAGTGTCCCGACCTGAGCCGGCCCGTGGACGGCGGCTGGAGCGCCTGGGGAGACTGGCAGTCGTGTCGTCAGCTGGCTGACGGAGATAGGAAGTCGGAGGGCGGCGGAGAACCATGCCTGTGCCGGCGGAGGCAGTGCTCCAGCCCGGCGCCGGCTCGTGGTGGTGCCCCCTGCGTCGGCCTGGCTGCCGAGGTAACCAACTGCACGCGGCACGGCGGCTGGACCAGCTGGTCGGCCTGGTCGGCCTGTTCTCATCCGTGCGGCGTGGCCGTCAAGTCCCGCCGGCGCTCCTGCAGCAGCCCGGCGCTGGCGCACGGCGGCCGAAACTGCAGCGGCGACGCCGAGCAGGAGATCATGTGCCACTCGAACCCGCCCTGTCCCAGCGAGACCAGCCTGCCGGTGGACGGCGGCTGGGGAGACTGGGGCGCCTGGTCGCGCTGCTCGGCCCGCTGTGGCGGCGGCCTGCGGCGGCGGCGGCGCTCCTGCAACAGTCCGCGGCCAGCGAACGGCGGCCGGCCCTGTACCGGCTGTGAGCTGGAGTACGGAGAGTGCGGCGGCCAGCAGTGTCCCGAGCAGCGCCGGCTCACCCACTGGACGCCCTGGCTGGCGGCCAACGGCAGCACGGTCGGCCGCCAGCAGCGGTTCAGGTTCGAGTGCCGTGCGCCCGTGCCGGAGCCCAGCCTGATCCGTGTGTCGCCCGCCAGGAGTGACGAGCGACACTGCTCCGCCAACGGACAGTGCACGCCAGGTGAGCTGACAGACGGCACCACAGGGCACCACCACGGGGTACCACCGCAGGGCACCACACCACGGGGTACCACCACAGGGCACCACCACGGGTCACCACCGCAGGGCACCACCAGAGGACAGCTGCGGCTCAGAGGCCACCAAAAGCCAGGCTGGGGTTGCAGCTGGCATGGGTCTGCCGAAGGGTCAGAAACATCAGTGTTGCTCGAGTGTACATATATATGCTACTTGATTGAAGGTTTCTGATCGTGATCTATTTCCGGATTCTTTCTTTTGTGAGGACTGAGGACACAATATCATTGACCAGAGCCGTGTTTACCCCTGTGTTGCTGTGGCCTTTGTTGTGTTTCTGTCGTGACTGTGTGATCCAGTCTGACCCCTGTCTGACCCGGCAGCCGACTGGACCGGTCTCGGCTGGGGCGACTGGAGCGCATGGTCGCCGTGCTCGGTGCCCTGCGGCGGTGGGGTCCAGACGCGGTCCCGCACCTGCGACGGTCAGCAGTCGGCATGCCTCGGTCCCAGCCGGGTCGAGCGCGCCTGCAACACGGAGCAGTGCAAAGGTGAGCGGTGCGAGCCGCGCCTCGCCTGGCCACGTATGGGCAATCCCCAACAGGTGTGAGTCATGGAGCTGAAATGTGACGTGTGTGCTTGGTAAAGTATTTGGAAGACAAAAACCCGGCTCACGAGAAATCAACTGCCTGACGCAAAGTGGCCTCAGGTTGATGACGTAACCGATTCTTCCGTGACCCTGGTAAATAAAACATGCTAAAAGAAACCACCTACGTGTTGACACATACGTGCAGTCACGACCCCTAGCCGAGGACCAGAACAAAGCGCTGGTATGTGTTGTCTGGCCTCTCCAAAGAGGCGACATGTGACGTGTTAGGTACGGGTGACAAGTGGCATGGCGTGTGACGTGTGATGTGTGACATGTGATGTGTGATATGTGATGTGTGGCGTGTTATGTGTGATGTGGGACGTGTGATGTGTGACGTGTAACATGTGACGTGTAACATGTGACGTGTAACATGTGACGTGTAACATGTGACGTGTAACATGTGACGTGTAACATGTGACGTGTAACATGTGACGTGTAACATGTGACGTGTAACATGTGACGTGTAACATGTGACGTGTAACGTGTGACGCCCCGTCCCCGGCAGGTGACTGGTCCTGCTGGTCAGAGTGGTCCGTGTGACGTGTGACGTGTGTGATGTGTGACGTGTGATGCCCCGTCCCCGACAGGTGACTGGTCCTGCTGGTCAGAGTGGTCCGCCTGCTCCGTCTCCTGCGGGGTCGGCCGCCGCAGCCGGCAGAGACAGTGCCGGCCGCCCGAGGGAGCCGACTCCAGTGACGTCAGCTGTGACGGTTCTGACGTCACTAAACAGCCCTGTGAGATGCCCAGCTGTAGCAGTCTCGAGGGATGGAACGAATGGTACGGCCAACGATTACTTTACTTTACAAATGATACGCCGTGCGTCTATGCAATATTTGGACACTTGACTAGGATAGGACCTTCCCGGATAAGCGAGGGTAATGTGTGTTTTGTCCGTAATCGTAGCGTGTTATACAGGTGACCTTTCCTTGCATATCATTTTGCTACTTCGGTGAATAATAGGAATATATAATGTTTTGTCGCGGTCCATGTTCTAGCAATAGTTTTGTATTCCCTAATGTTTTGAAGTACAGTCAGCCTGCCACTGGCACCGCCCGTGCCTGACTGTACACTCCACCGGTGCCTGACTGTACACCCCACCGGTGCCTGTGCCTGACTGTATACCCCACCGGTGCCTGTGTCTTCAGGTCGGTGTGGAGTGTGTGTGATATGCGTGGGGAGCAGCACCGCGTCAGGGACTGTATGGTCTCGGAGCCGGGCGAGGACCTGTGCCAGGGACGGAAGCGGCAGAGCCGACTCTGTGTGGAGACAAACGAAGGTCGGTACCGCCGTGCGATGGTGACACACTGACACACTGACACAGACACAGGACGGAGTTTACATCGTGGCATGCTCCGCCGCCTGTCGGCGTTAGGCGGCCGGCTGGCTGAGAAGCAGTGTTGTTTGGGTCTATAGCTATTTCAATCTTAATGTCACATTGGACACATTTGTCACACACGTCGGAATTTGTCGGTTGTGACGCTAAATAAAATGGATTGGGAAGATGTTTGGGGTGCATGTTAAACTCTCCAGAGTGACTCACTTGCGTTTGTAACTTATCGTTGCCTCTTCATTGTTTACGGTTTGGAGCCGGAGTCGGTCACTGGTAACCTATATCCGTGCCTTCCCTCACGTCGTGCGCCTGGTGTCTGCAGAGTCGGTGCTGCTGGCGGCCACGGCCGCTGCCCCCGGCGTCAGCGCTGGCCGTCTGGTCGGCGCCTGCCTCGGCTGCTTCTGCGCCGGCGGCCTCCTGGCGGCCGTCACCACGTACTACTACCTGCACAGGCGGCGCTACGGTCGCGTGCCCGGCTCCAAGTACTACGACACGCTGCCGAAGCCGGCGGTGCCGAACGCGTACGTGACGGTGCGCGGCGTGGGGGTGCCGGGGGTGCACGAGCTGGCGGAGCTGCGCAGTGGTCGCGGCCGGCACGGCTCCGGCAAGCCGGCGGAGCTGGCACAGCCCGAGAAGACGGCCACGATCCGGCGGAACGGCAGCCAGCGCTACAACGCCGTCAGCGGCGCCGAGCTGCGCGTCAACCTGGCGTCGGACGCCATCTACTGAGCGGTGGCGGGCCCGCGCCGCAGGGCACAGTCTCCAGTACAAAGTGTGTGCGGACCGGACAGCGCGCGGCACTGGACTGTGCAGTGACGGTGCGCGCGTGTGGATGTGATGTGCGTGTGGATGTGATGTGCGTGTGTTGTGTGCTGTGCGTGTGAGTGGCGCTCAGCCGGGCTGGGCGGCAATCCGCCGATCTTGTGATATCATCTCGGTCATCCCGTGATGGACCGTACGGCCATTCCCATCCCTGTTGTGTGGGTGGCTGGGTAACGGTGCTTAGTGGGGGTGTGGGGTGACGCCTCAGGTATTCTAGTGCCTGCGAACAAATGCTACGGTGCTTGATCGGGAGATGAGGTACAACAACATGGTGAAGTGTTTTGCTTTGTATAGGGATCCTACGGAGGCCGTTCATAAATTATGTTGGAATATTGTGTAAAGACTTATACGTTATTTATGTTACGATGTAGCAGCTGTGGCTTCTAAAAAGTCGACCCGTCTGACATCACTCTAAACATATCATACTTTATGATGATGTGGGCGCCAAGTGACCAAAAGCAGTCGGTGCGCCCTAAAGCCCCAATCATCATCATCATACTTTATGAACGGCCCCCAATATGATCAGATTCCTACAGTGACTGCTATTTTGTGTGCACCGTATTTGTCAACAGTGTTTGTCGTGCACTTGCTGAAGTGCACTCTAACAATGACGATAGGAAAATAACATTTTAACAAACTGAGTTGTCTTAACGGGTCGATCGTCAGTGCTCGTCTCACCGTGCTGCCACATCGCCGAGTATCGCGCGCCATTCACTCCGCGGCGGCGAGTTATGCTGGCCTTTTGTAATAGTTGTACGTGCCAGCGATACGTCGGAATCGTGTCACCGTTGAGAAGGTGGTGGAGCAGTGCCGGATACTGGTCTGTTCCACCGATACTGGTGTGTTCCACCGTTACTGGTCTGTTCCACCGTTACTGGTGTGTTCCACAGTTACTGGTGTGTTCCTCCGTTACTGGTGTGTTCCATCGTTACTGGTGTGTTCCACCGTTACTGGTGTGTTCCACCGTTACTGGTGTGTTCCACCGTTAATGGTGTGTTCCACCGTTACTGGTGTGTTCCATCGTTACTGGTGTGTTCCACCGTTACTGGTGTGTCCACCGTTACTGGTCTGTTCCACCGTTAATGGTGTGTTCCACCGTTACTGGTGTGTTCCATCGTTACTGGTGTGTTCCACCGTTACTGGTGTGTCCACCGTTACTGGTGTGTTCCACCGTTACTGGTGTGTTCCACCGTTACTGGTGTGTTCCACCGTTACTGGTGTGCTCCACCGTTACTGGTGTTCCATCGTTATTGGTCTGTTCCACCGATACTGGTGTGTTCCACCGTTACTGGTGTGTTCCACCGTTACTGGTCTGTTCCACCGTTACTGATCTGTTCCACCGTTACTGGTCTGTTCCACCGTTACTGGTGTGTTCCACTGTGCTGTCGGTGCTGCCAGATGAACGATATACACCTGAATGAGATTAGCCGTCAGCGTTTTACGTCTGTCTCCTGCGAACCAGGGAGGGGACTTGCGACTCTTGTCGGCCAGTGACGGTTTGTCGTTATAAACTCCAACTCGTACGCAAGACGCTGCAAGCCATACCAGCGGTGTCCATTGAGCGCCAGCTGTCACGCAGTGCAGATTCCTCGTGTCGGTGGGGGAATGTGTTGTACGGCGGCTTGGTATTTCGCGCCGCCCGGCCGGCCCCGGCCCGCGTTAGTGTTCACCCACATAGACGCGGGGGGGGGGGGCAGGTCACGTTCCGTGGCGAGGTCAGCGCCGTGGCCGTGCGGGGCGGGCAGTGTGTGACCGGCGACGGTCGACGGCGAGCGGCCAATCGAGATGTGATCAAGAAGACAGACCTGACCCCACTCAGGTTCAGCTGTGTAACCCAGGATGGCTGTAGCAACGGGTGCTTTTGCCCCATTTCGCCCAACGGGCTACGAGCTTCAACTACCCAGCAAACGTGCTTTAGTGACGGACAGGCGCCGACCTGTGCTGCCGCGGACCAGGGAACCTGACGGAACACCACCGGCGGCCTCCGAAGCACCGTCTGTTGTCAGGAGCGCCGCATTCAAATCGCCGCACAATTAATTCCAACCGCAACGCCGTACAACTGTCCGGCGCGACTTGACAAATCGAATCCGGCCACGAATCGACACTTACTCGGAAATCAACGTCGCCTGGAGCGTTGGTAAGCTCGCCGGCGGGGTTCGCAGAACACCTGCTGTCGGTCGGCGGCGGGGTTCGCAGAACACCTGTTGTCGGTCGGCGGCGGGGTTCGCAGAACACCTGCTGTCGGTCGCCGGCGGGGTTCGCAGAACACCTGCTGTCGGTCGGCGGCGGGGTTCGCAGAACACCTGCTGTCGGTCGGCGGCGGGTTCGCAGAACACCCGCTGTCGGTCAGCGGCGGGTTCGCAGAACACCCGCTGTCGGTCGGCGGCGGGGTTCGCAGAACACCCGCTGTCGGTCAGCGGCGGGTTCGCAGAACACCCGCTGTCGGTCGGCGGCGGGTTCGCAGAACACCTGCTGTCGGTCGCCGGCGGGGTTCGCAGAACACCTGCTGTCGGTCGCCAGCGGGGTTCGCAGAACACCTGCTGTCGGTCGCCGGCGGGGTTCGCAGAACACCCGCTGTCGGTCGGCGGCGGGTTCGCAGAACACCTGCTGTCGGTCGGAGGCGGGGTTCGCAGAACACCCGCTGTCGGTCGCCGGCGGGGTTCGCAGAACACCTGCTGTCGGTCGCCGGCGGGGTTCGCAGAACACCCGCTGTCGGTCGGCGGCGGGGTTCGCAGAACACCCGCTGTCGGTCGGAGGCGGGGTTCGCAGAACACCTGCTGTCGGTCGGCGGCGGGGTTCGCAGAACACCCGCTGTCGGTCGGCGGCGGGGTTCGCAGAACACCCGCTGTCGGTCGGAGGCGGAGTTCGCAGAACACCTGCTGTCGGTCGGCGGCGGGGTTCGCAGAACACCCGCTGTCGGTCGCCGGCGGGGTTCGCAGAACACCTGCTGTCGGTCGGCGGCGGGTTCGCAGAACACCTGCTGTCGGTCGGCGGCGGGGTTCGCAGAACACCTGCTGTCGGTCGGCGGCGGGGTTCGCAGAACACCCGCTGTCGGTCGGCGGCGGGGTTCGCAGAACACCTGCTGTCGGTCGGCGGCGGGGTTCGCAGAACACCCGCTGTCGGTCGCCGGCGGGGTTCGGCTCATAGCGGCGCGCGTGATAAGACTGTTGCCCATCCGCAGCATGATTACTCAAAGCCGCAAGTCACTGTCGGACATATGTTGTCCCCCACGACAAAGCCTGTCCAATATTGCATTACTATGTAATATGTGTCCGGGTAGCGCCAATCACTTACGATGATGTGTCGACTGTTTTGGCCATCAAAAGGATATGGCCTTAGCCACAGCGCAGACAAAGTGATTAAAAGAGGTATTATCCACACAGGCTGTATTACCTCTGGGAAGTAACAAAGGGAAACGGGGGAGGCAAAAGCAGCTGTCAGGCATAGGATTCAATACAAACAACATTCACCGTACAGCAGCGTCGCTGCGGTGCATCGGTCAGAAGAGTACAATATCCGGTAGCAAATCACGACCAGTGCACATTCAAAATCACGTTTCCCTTTCACTGTGGCTGCATTCGGACGCAGCGCGTCAACGAAACCCAGCTTCACCGCACATTTCAGAACTGGACACCAAACCATCAAAACCGTCACAGCAACACCGAACTCTGCTGAAAGCGGAATCAACTGGGCGGCTATGTCTGATGAGCGAATAACTGACAAAAGCTAGTGCTACACCCATTGCCCGCTGCTTTAAGCATCAATATGGGTGACGTCTGTTTAACAGACCGTTTCTGCCGTTTTTACTGAAATACCCCGGTCCTTAGTTGATGGGTAGATCAACATAGGAAGATATGCCTATCCACTTATGAAGTAAACACGTACAAACACGTACCACGTACACGCATACGTATAGAAGTACACGTACCGAAAACGCACCCACATCCGTCCATGCCGATGTACATATACGGACGTCCTGCCTCCTCTCCAGTCCCGCACTATCTCGGGTGCGGGACCGAGCTCTGACCTCACCCCACCTCAGGGGGCAGGCACCCAGACCTGACCGCACCCCACCTCAGGCGGCGGAACCAAGGGCTGGGTGTCCTGACCTGACCTCACCCTGCCCCACCTGTCAGGCGACAGCACCCAGGGCTGGGTGTCCTGACCTCACCCTGCCCCACCTCAGGCGGCGGCAGCAGCCAGGGCTGGGTGTTCTGACCTCACCCTGCCCCACCTCAGGCGGCGGCAGCAGCCAGGGCTGGGTGTTCTGACCTCACCCGGCCCCTCAGACGGCGGCAGCCCGACAGGCCGGCGCTTCACGCCTGCCGCCGCTGGACCCACCTCTGCGGCCGTCAACTCCGCCCTGTCCTTCGGCCCGGCCGTGTGCCGGCCCGCGGCGCGCCCCATCCCCTCACTCGGCGTCGTGCTTCTTGGCGAGCGCGCGGCGCCGGTAGAGCCAGTACTGCTGCCGGATTGTGTCGTGTTCGGTGGCCTGCTCGTCACAGAGCCGCAGCGCGCGCTGCAGCGCCTCCCGGTCGCCGGCGGCCGCGCGCTCGGCGCTGGCGTCCACCACGAAGGCGAGCAGCTGCGGCGCGCGGCAGCCAGCCTCCAGCACGCCGTCGCAAAACTCTGTGAGCTCAGCGTGGCCCGAGAGGCCGGTAGGCGACTGGTACAGCACGCCGCGCAGGTAGTTCCAGGCCGACTCGTTCTGCTTCACCTTGCGCAGCGCCGCCAAGCAGAAGGTCACTTCGCGCGTCACCACCTCCGCCGTGAAGCCGGTCGTGTTGTTGCAGACGAAGTAGCGCTGGTTCCAGGCCGAGTTGTTGCGCACGTCGTCCTCGAGCAGGCGCTCGGCGAACTCGAGCTCGCCCTCGAACAGGTCGAACCGGCGCACGGCCCACTGCCGGTACTGCCAGGCGTGGAAGTTCTTGGGGTCCTGCGCCAGCACGATCTCGGTGAGGCGCCGCTCGTCGGCTGACTGGCCGCGCCGCTCCACCAGCACGCGCCGGTGGTGCCACACCTGGTAGTTCTTCGGGTGGTCCTCGATCATGCGGCGCGTGAAGTCGAGCTCCGGCTGCAGCGGGCAGTCGAGAGCCTGCAGCAGATGGCGCCGGTGGTGCCACACGCTGTAGTTGGCCGGGTTCAGCTCGAGCGCGGCTGACGTCAGCCGCAGCGCGCGCTCGGACACCTCGCCGGAGGCCAGCAGCGCGCGGAACCGGTCGTACACGTCGGTGAAGCGTTCCGAGTAGAGGATACGCACCACGGGCTCCGGGCCGTCCTGCTGCGGCGCCGGCTGCACGTCGTCCCAGTCGGGCCGCTCACCGTACGGCACCCAGTCGGCGTCGTCCACCGAGTCCTTCTCGAACATCACTGGGGCTGGAGCGGTGTCGGTGGCAGCAGCAGACATGGCGTGGCAGACACGGAGGTGGCAGTCACGAGGCAAGAGAAAGGTAGGCAGGTACTCTCTGCAACAAGACACAATACTGTCAAATGTAAAATATCCAAACATCGCAACTCAAGCCTGTCTGGCTGACTTCAAAGTTCAAACTCACAGTAACCTGAGTGAATATGGATCCAGAAAATGAGAAGAATGCATTTTTTTACAGAATTATCCAAAGCATGGTGGTGTGTGCGTGTGCGTGTGCGTGTGCGTGTGCGTGTGCGTGTGCGTGTGCGTGTGTGTGTGTGTGTGTGTGTGTGTGTGTGTGTGTGTGTGTGTGTGTGTGTGTGTGTGTGTGTGTGTGTGTGTGTGTGTGTGTGTGTGTGTGTGTGTGTGTGTGTGTGTGTGTGTGTGTGTGTGTGTGTGTGTGTGTGTGTGTGTGTGTGTGTGTGTGTGTGTGTGTGTGTGTGTGTGTGTGTGTGTGTGTGTGTGTGGGTGTGGGTGTGGGTGTGGGTGTGGGTGTGGGTGTGGGTGTGGGTGTGGGTGTGGGTGTGGGTGTGGGTGTGGGTGTGGGTGTGGGTGTGGGTGTGGGTGTGGGTGTGGGTGTGGGTGTGGGTGTGGGTGTGGGTGTGGGTGTGGGTGTGGGTGTGGGTGTGGGTGTGGGTGTGGGTGTGGGTGTGGGTGTGGGTGTGGGTGTGGGTGTGGGTGTGGGTGTGGGTGTGTGTGTGGGTGTGGGTGTGTGTGTGTGTGTGTGTGTGTGTGTGTGTGTGTGTGTGTGTGTGTGTGTGTGTGTGTGTGTGTGTGTGTGTGTGTGTGTGTGTGTGTGTGTGTGTGTGTGTGTGTGTGTGTGTGTGTGTGTGTGTGTGTGTGTGTGTGTGTGTGTGTGTGTGTGTGTGTGTGTGTGTGTGTGTGTGTGTGTGTGTGTGTGTGTGTGTGTGTGTGTGTGTGTGTGTGTGTGTGTGTGTGTGTGTGTGTGTGTGTGTGTGTGTGTGTGTGTGTGTGTGTGTGTGTGTGTGTGTGTGTGTGTGTGTGTGTGTGTGTGTGTGTGTGTGTGTGTGTGTGTGTGTGTGTGTGTGTGTGTGTGTGTGTGTGTGTGTGTGTGTGTGTGTGTGTGTGTGTGTGTGTGTGTGTGTGTGTGTGTGTGTGTGTGTGTGTGTGTGTGTGTGTGTGTGTGTGTGTGTGTGTGTGTCTGTCCAACGGAGCATATTGGCACGTGGAGCCCACACGGCTGGGCCGATTTCGACGCGGGTGGCACCGTTCGATGCGGCAACACGGCGGACAGCACGGTTCGTTAGAAGGGTTCGGAGGGCTCAAACTACGGGAGATGCACCATTGGAAAGCTGAGCTCACGCGGAATTCAGCGATGTAAATATTTCACAAATCTGTCGAGGGCCTTTTTTTAATCGATATTTTGTCCGAATTCGCGCCCCTTTAAACCGTTTGGCCAGGGCTATCGCGTATGGTATGGCGAAAATGTAGACCAATGGCATGTCTACCGATTCGTCATGTTCTGCACAAGGTCTCATAGAATGCAACGCCATTAGATGGTTTGGTTGGTTGCACGGCTGCATCACAGCCAAGCGCTCCCGGTGTCGGCACTAAGGCGCACACCCGCCCGCGCCTCACACGCAGAATCAATCGCCCCTCGCGACACGCGAGCTGAGCACTGCGCGCCGCCGGCCCGGTTTACGGAGCGGGCCCTCGGCCATTCACGGAGAAATGGTGCATCGCATGTTGAAAACCCTAGCTCTGCCCACTAGATCAACTATTCAAGGAGATCGTGGCAAATTTCCAGCCACCTCCGATCGCTACAAATGGTACTTTTAGACAATTGTATGCACCATATTTGCCAAACGTAGCCTCTGACCGGGACTGGGCGCCGGCCCGGCTCGACCAACTTCGAGGCTGTACACGATGTGCCGTCAGAGGCCACAGCGCGGCCACCGCCGGCCGGCTGGCCGGTCAGGGTCAGGTCATGACCGGCGGCGGCCGCGCTGTGGCCTCTGGCGTCACATCGTGTACAGCCTCGAAGTTGGCCGTGCCGGGCCGGCGGCCAGTCCTGGTCAGAGGCTACGTTTGGCAAATATGGTGCATACAATTGTCTAAAAGTACCATTTGTGTCTAAAAGTACCACCGGAGGTAGCTGGAAATTTGTCACGATCTCGTTGAATAGCTGAGCTAGTGGACAGAGCTAGGTTTTTCAACATGCGATGCACCGTTTGTCCGTGACTGGCCGAAAGCCCGCTCCGTAAGCCGGGTCGGCGGAGCGCAGTGCTCAGCTCGCGTGTTGCGAGGGGCGATTCTGCGTGTGAGGCGCGGGCGGGAGTGCGCCTTAGTGCCGACACTGGGAGCGCTTGGCTTTGATGCAGCCGTGCAACCAACCACACCATCCAATGGCTTTGCATTCTATGAGACCTTGTCGTGCAGAGCATGACGAATCGGTAGACATGCCATTGGTCTGCATTTTCGCCATACCATACGCGATAGCCCTGGCCAAACGAAAGGGGCGCGAATTCGGACAAAATAGCGATAAAAAAGGCCCTCCACAGATTTTTGAAAAATGTACATCGCTGAATTCTGCATGAGCTCAGCTTTCCAATGGTACATCTCCCGTAGTTTGAGCCCTCCGAACCCTTCTAACAAACCGTGACAGATGATGGTACCATTTTCGGGTAAATCGATGGCACGCGGCACGTGCCAAGTGCCAAAAAGTGGCCGCCAACATTTTTGTATTTTTCGCACTGCTCAAGTCACACGGTTGGTGACACAGACTTGATACTCGCAGGTCACGTGCGCGATACAGCGGCCCAAAATCCATTAATGGCTGCCGATCCTGAGGAGGGCAAAATAAACCCTCCAGGGGGTAAAACCAAATTACGATTTTGACCCCAAGGCAATGCCCCGATCCCATTGCCGGCCTCTAGTAATAATAACTGTATACATATGAACCAAACTGTAACAAACAACTAGTAATGGTTTGAAAGCAGCAAGGGGCAGCACGACTTTTCCGCGCATAAATGGTCCCTGTGGATCTGGAGGAGCATGGGGGAGATGGCTTGGGGAGATGGCTTGGGAGATGGCATGGGGAGATGGTCCTGGCCTAGTCCCCACTATTAGCTCTTCGGTCCTGCAAGCTGGGCACCGCTGGAGCAGCTTCCGGGTGCCGATGTCCGCGTCTTTGCGTTCGCGTCGCCTTTTTCGGAACTCGGCAGACTAGCTAAATATGTAGCCCGCTTGCAAGTAAATATTTTATGAAGGGAGTGGGCCCTGGTGGAATTCATTTTCCCATTTTCCAAATGTGTATAAGCAAATGCGAAACTTGTCATGCCGCGAAGCGTCGCGAAATTTCACCTTTTGACTGTGGATAGCTGGACTTTGACTGCTGCAAAGGCAATTTTTACGATAAATTGTTAACTTCACACGCAAAAAGTGGTGTGTGTGTGTGGGGGGGGGGGGTTCAACCACCCATTCTTCTGAGAGTGGGGGGTCGGAGGGGCCGTACCCCGACCCTCCCGTCGGCGACGCCCCTGCATGTTACGGATGAAATTTCATTCATTTTCCTTTCGGAGCAGCGATGTGTCGAAGGGAAAACGAAGGAAATTTCATCCGTAACTGACTGAGCCCATTTCCACGTCGCAGGGGTGTAGGATCCTATTCAGTTGAGGGAGCTTCAAGAGCCCCTCCCCCCCCCCCCCCCCCCCCCCCAACACACTTGGCTTCAGCCACCCCAACTTGGACGAGGAAGTGGGTCAAATCCGGGGAGAAATCTGTATTTTGGTGGATTTTGATGGTACTTTAACCCGCGAGTCACGGGGGGCTTGTTTAGCCCCCCCCCCCCCCCCCCCAGGAATATTGGGAATATTACACAAACTAATGCAGATATGGACGTCAAACTTTCAGTACCTTTCCGAGCATCATTTTTACACATGTTGTGCAAAAATGAAGCAATTTCGTTGGGAATTTTGTTAGATATAGGGAATTTAGTGACGTCACTACACACGATTTTGACACCAAAATCAGCTAAACTTTGCCAGGCCATACAAATACCACATTTGAAGAAAAATGCAATCGAAAAACGCTAAAAGGTAAAACATTGCAAGGGCATTTAGAGGGCCCTGCCGGAAGGGGCCATATAAATGCCGACAGGGGGCCCTCTGCAGATCGGCAGGCCCTCTACATGCTGGAAGGGCCCTCTAAAGGCGGGCCCTTTAAAGGCGGGCCCTCTACAGATCGGCGAAGGTCCAGCAGAGGGCCCTCTACAGATTGGCTGGGACACTCTGCAGATCGACAGGGCTTCTAATGGCTGGAAGAGGGCCCGCTACAGGTCGGCAGGCCCCCTACAGGTCGGCAGGGCCCTCTAAATGCCGACAGAGGCCCTCTACAGATTGGCAGGGCGATATACGGATCGGCAGGGCCCTTTAAAGACGGGCAGAGGGCCCTCTCCAGATCGGCAGGGACCCTCTACAGATTGGCAGGGCCCTATAAGGGCCGGCAGAGGGACCTCTACAACCGGAAGGGGCCATATAAATGCCGGCAGGGGCCCTCTGCAGATCGGCAGGCCCTCTACATGCTGGAACGGCCCTCTAAAGGCGGGCAGAGGGCCTTCTATAGATCGGCAGGGCCCTCTAAAGGCCAGCAGAGGGCCCTCTACAGATTGGCTGGGACACTGCAGATCGACAGGGCCTCTCAAGCCTGGAAGAGGGCCCTCTACAGGTCGGTAGGGCCCTCTAAATGCCGACAGAGGCCCTCTACAGATTAGCAGGGCGATCTACGATCGACAGGGCCCCCTAAATACCGGCAGAGGGCCCTCTCCAGATCGGCAGGGACCCCCTCCAGATCGGCAGGGCCCTATAAAGGCCGGCAGAGAGACCTCTACAACCGGAAGGGGCCCTCTAAATGCTGACAGGGGCCCTCTCCAGATCGGTAGGGCCCTTTAAAATCTGGTAAAGGACCCTATCCACTCTGGCTGGGGCCCCTTTTGCTGCACGTATTTACATATGCATGCCTTTAACAGACAATCAAATGTTGTTATTTATTCGTGTTACGATTTTTTATCGGTTCGTGGGCGTTCTTTTATGCGACGTAAGGCGTTTTGCGGACGCCTGACACCATCAAAAACACTGGGGCCTTCGGCCCCAGGGGGCCCTCGCTCGGTCGCCAGAGGGGCCTCCTGGCCTCCAGGAGAGAGGGGGCATGGCCCCCTTGCCCCCCCCCCTGCCTACGCCCTCGTCTATTATTGCCATTGTATGCCTCTTATTAATATGACTATCATGTTGTAGAAACCCCTCGTATCACAATACGGTGAATTTTTTTAAGAGGATTGCCAAGCAAACTGTATCCAAAGCTTCCTGTAAATCGAGGTGGAGCATGTTATTACGTTATTTTGTGATATTTTGTAAACTTCATCATACATTTGCACAATCGGCATGTACGTACTGTGTTGTTTCCTGAATCTGAATTGAAGAAGATTCAGGATAATATTTGCATTAACCCGCGCCCCGCTGGAGGTGGCAGAATCTCCCCCACCCCCTCTCCCCCCCCCCCTCCCGGATTTGCTCAATAACTTAAAAACAATGATAGATATTGATGTCAATCCTTATGCTGCATCAATTATACGTCTTATCGCAACATTTCAATGAAAATGGTAGATTACTTTGGGAGATAATGACGTTTTAATAATGTCATGTCATGTAATTTTTGGTGGAAAAACAATACATGCTTGAACAATCATAGAAATTCAAGTTGACAAAAATTGAAGTAAAAAAAGTTGAAAAAAGGAAATGAAATCTTATTTGTTGTTGTTTTACAACATACAATGCACTGTATTGTTTTAATGATGTGACTCCCCTTAGCTACGAGGGCCCCTATGATCCCATTTGGCCCTCCTGGGCGAAATTATCCCTACACCCCTGGGGTCAACCCCCCGGTTTTCAAAAGTGGGTGGTCGCGCCCCCCCCCCCCCCCCCCTCCCAACCCCCGTCAGCGAAGCCCCTGGCGCCTGCCCTACCAATACCCAAACTTACTCCTAGTCCTAGGCTGGAAGGCATAGGCATAGGAACAGGAGCCCTTTAACAGCCTTGGAATTTGGGCCATTTTCTGGACTTTTTGGGTCTAAAGAATTTTGCTCTCTTCATATTTGTTCAGGAAATTTGCTCTTTTCGCCTGATCTTACTGACATTGTAGTTAAAATATAATTCAATTTTCCTCACAAGGATTTAATATCTATTACAAATCAGGATTTTTTACTTTCCAAGTAAAATAATTAAAACAAAAATGAAAATCTTGACTTGCCTGACAATACAATTTTACTCTACACCTATGGATTTTTACTCTCCGGGACCAGGTCATGAAATGAAAAAAACACTGGGCAGGGGGGCAGCAGCCGCCCACCCCCCCCCCCCCCCCCCCAACATTTTGGATTTTAACATTACGCCTATGTGCGTTTAATGGCAAGAATAGACTTCAGAATGCCTCCGCAGGTTTATATTCTCTAATTTTTTTATAATTTCTAGATTTATATTCCCTAATAGAAGAAGGGTCCTTCTTCTATTAGGGAATATAAATCTTCTATTATTCTATTCTTCTTCTATTACTGTCAGCTGATTGCCGGCAGTCAGCTGACAGCATTATTATGACAGCCTGAAAAGTGTACCAGTAATACCAAAGCTATGATGTCTCACGTCACCAATAATAACTTAATCAAACCTAACCTAACTGTACAGCAATTTCTGTTGCAGGGACCCACGTTTATAACGCTCTGCTCACATTCACTCTGCGCTGCAGCCTACCGGGGGCTGTCACCTGTCTCAGATAATCCCTGTGAACACCAATGGAATGCATTTGCTGATGTCACGAACCGTCTGCTCGACAAACATGCTCCCATCCGCAGGTTCAAAGTCCACAATCCCTCTCCTCCTCCCGTCAGCCGCGAGACCTTAGACCTCATGCGCCAGCGCAGGGAGGCCCTGAGAAACGTCGACAGAGACACCTATCACCGTCTTAACATACTGACTAAGCGCGCAATTAGGAAGGATAGGCGCGAGGACCTCACTGAGCGCGTGCAATCCACCCCTGCTTCACGCCTTTTTAAACAGCTGAAATCAGTCATTGCTCCCAAGCGTGGTCCCTCAGTGTCTCCCGTCAACCTGTCAGCGGCAGAGCTTAACCAGTATTTTTGCTCCATAGGGAGATCGACGCGGGACGCTGTGATGGCAGAGTTCGAGCGCTCTAGTCGCCTGCCACTGAACACTAGGCTTCCACGGGTCCACACCGGGGCTCTCAACATCCTTCCCGTGTCACGAGACCAGCTTCAGAGCGTCATTCTCCGTCTGTCTAACAAGGACTCATGTGTGCCGGGTGATGTGCCCATCAAAATTGTTAAGCTTTGTTTTAATGACATCGGGCATCTTTTACTGCGCATCATTAACACTAGCATAGTCACTGAATCAGTCCCTGCCAGCTGGAAGTGTGCCGTCGTCATCCCTCTTCATAAAAGAGGTGACCCTTCCCAAGCATCCAATTTCCGACCCATCACCAACGTTCCGGCCATTTGCAAAATCATTGAGAAACTTGTCCATCAGCAGATCACCTTAATCACCACTGTCTATTCAGTTCGGACCAGCACGGTTTTATGTCGCGCCACTCCACCACCACTGCTCTTTTATCTATGACCGAACAGATCCTCCAGGGTATGGACCAATCAGAAATATCTCTTTTAAAGGGAAATAATGACCTTTTGATTTTGTTAGCAACAATTTCTTAGGCTACCGTTATGGTTTTAAAATTACTTTATTTAAATTTAAGAATTAAATAAAATTATTCCCAAATTCAAAGTTGTAAGTTTGGAAAAAATACAAAACAAGTACCTTGTGTACTTCATGAAGGTCATTGACAAATTCGTCCTTCCCTACCAGTATTTGCAAAGCACTCGGCACTGCGCCACAATAGCAAAAGGCGAGGGAAATGCATATTGATACAATATTATTACGTCATAAGTTTCTGAAGTGTCAACTACTATGAAATACAGTGATACAATACCTTTAATAATGATTAACAAGAAAATTCAAACTATTTGAATAAGTCTTTAATTAGCTTTCAACTCAAAATCAGATATATTTTGCAATGCTACACGAGAATGGCACCAGTGACGTCATTAACAAAGCCTGCTGCGGGATTTGGGTATACTAATCAGGAACAACTCGCCACAATGGTTAAGTGCGTCGAGAAGCATGACAATGACTTTGTAAACAAATCGCCGACGCTAAATAGGTCGCCGTCGATGTGCATCGATGAGCTTCCGAATTAATTGCCAGTTTTGTGTTATTGTTTGTTAGTTTTTTTGGGGGGAAAATTATTCTTTTTCATGATAATATAAAGCATAGTGTTATATACAGCCACAGACAAATTATAAAAAAAAACTCCTAATGTTGAAAACAAATGAATCTATTTTCAAAAATTGAGGGTCGCAACCACTAACTATGCCGCCGTTGATGTGCATCGATGAGCATCCGATTTTATTGCCACTTTTTCCAATCGCTGTTAGTTTTAGAAGACCGCCGGGCATATAATCACAACAAGCAGAACGCACAATATATTTTCCACTCCATTGCGTAAAAAACAATACGGGAAAAGCCCGCAGTTTGATGAGGACCAAAAGTACTTGCAAGTACCGGTCGTTAAAAGTGTGGAACGCTTATCAACTTTAACTTGAAATATCTTTCGGTAGGAAAGTTTTCATGCAAAATGTGATGAATTTACAATATATTTTGGTCTCGTCTGGCGATTTCAAGTGCTAACTCCATTTTTGTGGAAAAAGGTCATTATTTCCCTTTAACGTTAATTGACCTCAGTCGCTGCTTTGATGTCGTGGACCACGCGACACTGCTGAACAGCCTTGAGCAGCTTCATATTTCAACAGGTTGGATCAAGAGCTACCTGGCAGGTCACACACAGCGCGTGCGGGTGGGTGACACTCTCTCCGAGCCCCTTACCATTGACATCGGGACATATCAGGGCAGCTACCTGGGGCCACTGCTGTTCAACGTCATCAGCAACAACATCAGCTGCTACATCCCCTCCAGCATCAGCGGCTTCCGCACCTCCTTTGTCCGCTATGCCGATGATTCCCAGGTGGCAATCATTGGCCCCCGCAGCAGGCTACCAGAGCTGAAGCTGGCGCTGGAGAATATTCTCGATATGATGTGCACCTGGTTCCTCCAGCATGGTATGCTGGTGAACGCCAGCAAGACAGAGCTCCTCCTGTGCGGCGACCGTCGCCAGCTGGTCCAAATCAGGGATCCCCCACAGATCAAGTTCATGGGCCAGCTCCTGCCTTTCTCCAAGTCCGTGAAAAACCTAGGGGTAGTCATGGAATCTGAACTCTCTTGGGCGGCGCACATAGACCACATCATCAACCGCTGTTTCGGTATCCTTATCGGACTCATGCACATCAGACATATCATTCCATTGAGTGTACTACCGAGGATAGTTGACGCCCTGGTCCTTTCCCATGTACGGTATTGTGTACAAGTCTACGGGAGCGCTAACCGCACGAACATTACCAAGTTGCAGAAAGTGTTTAACTTCTCAGCCAGGGTCATTTCCGGGAGGCGAAAGTATGACCATATTTCCGATGTCATCGGTGATCTCAGATGGTTGGGTACGTCTGACATGGTGTCATATTTTGATCTTTGTCTGCTGCACGGTATACTCACTTACGAAAAACCTGACTTGTTGCGTTCGTGCATTACATACAACCGCGAGCATGTGCGCCGTGATACTAGGCAGTCTCACCATCTAAGCTTGCCCCGTGTCAGAAACAATCATGGGAAACGACGATTTGTGTACCGAGCTGCTGAGCTGTATAACCGACTCGTGATCGCCAATGGGCACTCTGGCCTGGCTATACCACCGTTCAAGACCAAGATTCGTGACTTGCTACTTGCATGATTTGTCCATTGCAAATATTTGTGTATTTTTTTGTCTTCTTTTTTAGTCGTATTAAGGTTGATTTGACAGCTGTCTGATCGTGTTCGATGGTCGTGGAATAACCCTGTCACAGTGGAACGACCTGATTATGTGAAATAACCCCCCAGACTAACTCATAGACAAAACCAAACCCTACTGCGTAAAGAAGTTGTTGGATGTATTTATGCCTAGCCTATTAAAAATAACAGCTTTGTTGGGAAAATATGGAAATGTTGCTGTGATGTCAAAATGTTGCTGATAAATGTATTTTTGGTGACGTCATTGCTTTGGTATTACTGGTACACTTTTCAGTTTTCTGTCTGTCATAATAATACTCTCTTCTTCTATTAAGGACCTCAAGAACACTGGTCATACATACTCTACATCCCTAACGTTTTAGATGTTTCAAAACTTCACTATTTAGTTACTATGCATCTTTAAAGACACTATTCTGTATTTGTTATGTTATTTAGAATGTATCTTATCTAACAATGTTGAAACAAAACAAAAAATCTGGAAGGTGTAACGACTGATCGTCCACTACGATCGTCGCCATATCTATGCATAGATATATCGATGCAGGAAGATTCACAGGAAGAATAAGGATTGTGCATGACGTCATTGGAACAATGACTTGACTTAACCTAACCCCGCCATTAAGTCTGATCGAGACGAAACCTAAGATTCGCTCGTAGCCATTAAGTTTAATCGGGACAAAACCTAAGATTTGCCCGATGAAACCTAAGATTCGCTTGTAGCCATTAAGTCTGATCGGGATGAAACCTAAGATTCGCTTGTAGCCATTAAGTCCGATCGGGACGAAACCTAAGATTCGCTTGTAGCCATTAAGTCTGATCGGGATGAAACCTAAGATTCGCTTGTAGCCATTAAGTCTGATCAGGACGAAACCTAAGATTCGCTTGTAGCCATCAAGTCTGATCGGTTCTGTGAAGTCATAGCCGGGCCGCTGTGAACGCTGTTTATACTTGTATCAAGGTCGGTTGTTGTCAGCTGACTTAAACAAAGTTTTGTGGGCGACGGAAGCGGCGAGATATTAATTATTGAAGTTATAATTAGTTATAGTGCAAAATGTGTAGGGGAACACATCCATAGTTACTAAACGTGATATTCTCTATCGATTGGTAGGTATATTATAGGGATTTACTAATAACTAAGGTGGGACCACAAGTATGTACCGCCAGAACACCAAAAAATCGGGAGGTGAATTACTGAACTATTACCCGCCCCCGCTCCTGCTGGAAGGGATTCGTGTCACGATACTGATACAGGCAAATTAAGCTAACGTTTGCTAGCTGGACTCAGAAGCAAGCTGTTACAACGATAGCGTGTACTTACATAAAATATTATCAAGTTGAAGTGGTCTTTCGTCTCTACAGAGTATTTCCACCAGATTTCCACGATCACTATCTCTACAAGTTTCTTCCAGTTCGTTGTGCCCAGGGGGGTCCGCTCCGCCTATTTAACATAGGGAAAAAGAGGGACAAATATTAGCAACGTCCGCAGCATGACCGTGTTCACTGATTTTATCGTTAGCCAGATGTCGCTGCTGACAGATTTTTGTCCAATCAGCGTCAGCTGTTATCGCCGCTCATTGGTTAACAGCCGATGACGAGGATGAGGGCCAGAATAGCCGAACATGATTTGTTTACGTAACGTTAATCGCGGTGCGTCGTGTGTAGGGCATGGGTGTATAGGAGCTTCTCGAGGCTTTTTTTCTAGTTTGAGAAAACTTTGAGAACTGTAGAAATGCTCATGTGAAAGGTCAATCAATTTTGATTCGATTTATGTGATTATTTGCTCACAAAACTTGTCAGGAAGGATAATAATATGAGCATCTTTGGAGGTGCTCCTCATGGTACTTTGCCAACGAAGTTCAATCAGTGTTATTTGTATTGTTATCGCAATTCAGTTGCCATACTGGGGCAGCATTTTGCTAGTTTTGATGTTCATTGGAGCTTGGTGGATGTTTTGCTTAGACATATTTTGTATAGCTTGATTTAAATTCAGTATTACAGTTGTTCAAACTTGTGCTCAATGTGTCCTTCTTGTATGCAAAGGTAAAAACATGAATATCAATAACCTACTTAGGCATTGACATGCCGATGCATGGTAGGTACTTCACAAAAGTCATATCCTGCTATGGGTATTTGATCAATGTTACTAATGCACCTTAAAATTACAGGACATACCAAGATGCTCTTCTGTGCTATTGGAGGCTGCAGTAAAAGCTCGCACCAAAGGGGCGATGAAGGTGCAGATCGAAGCATATCATTCATCGGTTTCCCAAGGACCCGTCTGTGCGGAAGATATGGATCCACATGTGTGGCAGAAAAGATTTAATAAATCCTGCTTCTGGAACCATTTGCTCTGAACACTTTTTGACATCAGATTTTTGTAAGTTCCATCAATTCAAAGTAACCACCAGTGACAACACCCAGAAAAGAAGGCTTGAACAGGGTGCCATCCCTTCATTGAAGCTGCCAGGGTCAAGCTTCATCCAGTAAGTGAACCAGCTTTGTTGACTAGCTTAAGCTAAACAAATTTGGATTGCCTAGTTGCTAGCAAAGATGATTAAGTTCTGTGTAATATGCTCTCATCCTTTCACTGGATTACATGATGAATGTGAGGTCTAAGCACATGCTTTGAAATTCTAGAAGTAGCCTTGATTGACACTGTTTTTTTGTCACTTAACACATCCCATTGTATGGATAAAATTGTTGCTATGCCTGATGGTACAGCACTGTGGTGTGTGATCTATGAGGGGGCAACCAATGTTATGTTCAATATGATAAACAAGAAAGAACCTAACAGGAGTAATTAAGTTTGTTTGGTGTCAAATAAGAGGCATTGATATGCTCAGAGTTGTCTGTTTTGTTTGATATTGGGACCTATCAGTGTGCTCTTTATCTATTCTTTTTGTAAACAATGTGAATACAGAAGAGCATTGTCAGTTTTTATCTTGCTATTTCCTTGTTTTATAACCAACAAATGTTGCCCAATCAATGTTTCAGTGTTCTGTTTATTAACTTTGCTTTATCATTACCAAGTGCTGGTATGTTGCTCATTTCTGATGCAGGTCAGAAGCGGATGGTGGGGCACGAGATGCTAGATGGCAGCTGAAGGAGCAGAGAAGATCAGTGCAGGAGCTCCTGGCAGTGTAAGTTATTGTCTCATGCCATAGCACAGACAACAGTGCATTTACTGATGTCATTTAACATGAACTGACCATTTTGGAATGGTTGACAAGTTTTATTTACAAATGGCATGCAGGAGCATTTCATTTTGTTTTCTTCTGGAAACAAATATGTAATTTCTTTGTTTTTAAATTCTCTTTTAGTTGATGTGTCCTTGAAATGTTGAAAGTTTTTTTTTTTTAAATTGAGTATATTATATAGCAAAGTTAATGAGAAGTGAATCGTAAATAAAAAGGCTGTGAGTTGATTTTCAAAATCACAAATTCACTTTTAAAAAAAATCAATTTTGAAAACAACTTTTCATCATTTGAAGGAGAGGGCAGCTGAAAAATAATAATAAAACAAAGAAGTAAATTTTCCTTGCTCAAGCACTACATAGATCAAATATGTTATTTATTGATACATTTCTTGCGAATTGACTCAGCATATACAGTTAGAAAATAAATCTGAACTAAGTGGCTGAAGTGAAAATGTATGGATGTGTATGGTTATTTATGAACAATTAACAGCATGCAAAATAATATTCTGCAGGGCATCCACCTCTACTGGAGAGAGCCATACCGCCCAGGGAGTCTCACACGACGCCCAGTTGGCCGGCCAGGTCGCCCAGGGGTCTGACACCGTCGACGCCCAGGTGACTGCTCAGGCCGCCCAGACAGCTCAGACCGCCCAGATGACTGCTCAGGCCGCCCAGGTGACGGCTCAGGCCGCCCAGTTCGCCCAAGGGGCTGACCACGTCGACGCCCAGGTGGCCGGCCACGTCGCCCAGGTCTCCCAGGGGGCTGACCACGTCGACGCCCAGGTGACCGCTCAGGCCGCTCAGGCCGCCCAGGCCGCCCAGGCCGCCCAGGTGGCCGCCCAGGCCTCCCAGGGGGCTGACCATGCAGAACGGTCAACTGTTGACTTGATCAGGTAAGTGTGCGTGTGCGTGTGCGTGTGCGTGTGCGTGTGTGTGTGCGTGTGCGTGTGCGTGTGCGTGTGCGCGTGCGCGTGCGCGTGCGCGTGCGCGTGCGCGTGCGCGTGCGCGTGCGCGTGCGTGTGTGTTATTGTCTCATGCCATAGCACAGGCAACAGTGCATTTACTGATGTCATTTAACATGAACTGACCATTTTGGAATGGTTGACAAGTTTTATTTACAAATGGCATGCAGGAGCATTTCATTTTTTTCTTCTGGAAACAAATATGTAATTTCTTTGTTTTTAAATTCTTTTTTAGTTGATTTGTCCTTGAAATGATGAAAAGTTTTTTTTTTAAATTGAGTATATTATATAGCAAAGTTAATGAGGAGTGAATTGTAAATAAAAAGGCTGTGAGTTGATTTGCAAAAGATCTGTAATCACAAATTCACTTTTAAAAAAAAGTTGAAAACACCTTTTCATCATTTGAAGGAGAGGTCAGCTGAAAAATAATAATACAACAAAGAAGTAAATGTTCCTTGCTCAAGCACTACATAGATCAAATATGTTATTTATTGATACATTTCTTGCGAAATTGCTCAGCATATACAGTGAGAAAAAATGAACTAAGTGGCTGAAGTGAAAATGTATGGATGTGTATGGTTATTTATGAACAATTAACAGCATGCAAAATAATATTCTGCAGGGCATCCACCTCTACTGGAGAGAGCCATACCGCCCAGGGAGTCGCACACGACGCCCAGTTGGCCGGCCAGGTCGCCCAGGGGGTCTGACACCGTCGACGCCCAGGTGACTGCTCAGCCCGCCCAGACCGCTCAGGCCGCCCAGATGACCGCTCAGGCCACCCAGGTGACCGCTCAGGCCGCCCAGTTCGCCCAAGGGGCTGACCACGTCGACACCCAGGTGGCCGGCCACGACGCCCAGGTCGCCCAGGAGGCTGACCACGTCGACGCCCAGGTGACCCAGGGGGCTGACCACGTCGACGCCCAGGTGGCCGGCCACGACGCCCAGGTCGCCCAGGAGGCTGACCACGTCGACGCCCAGGTGACCGCTCAGGCCGCCCAGGCCGCCCAGGCCTCCCAGGGGGCTGACCATGCAGAACGGTCAACTGTTGACTTGATCAGGTAAGTGTGTGTGGGTGTGCGCGTGCGCGTGCGCGTGCGCGTGCGCGTGCGCGTGCGCGTGCGCGTGCGCGTGCGCGTGCGCGTGCGCGTGCGCATGCGCGTGCGCGCTTCTATAACCTCCACTCCTTGTCCTATATTAATTTTGAGAATAGGGACATCTCGCATAAGGCGCCACGAGAGATGTATTCAATTCAATCAATCGACTCAAGTTACTCTCGTTGTGTGGTCTGCACTTCGGGTACTGATAAGGATCAGGGTTCGCCACCAGACCGTACGCTAGCTGAGATGCAAGTTTAGTATCTAGACATGCGTGGTGTTGTGTTAGCATACCTAGTCTACAACTCTACGTATACAATTTGCATCACAGCTAGCGTACGGTGTGCCAGCGAACCCTGATCGTTATCAGGACCCGAAGTGCTGACCACACGACGAGAGTAACTTGAGTCGATTGATTGAGTTGAGTACAAGTGTGGGCGCCACATAATCTGAAGAGTTGCGGCGCCACCAAGCCAAAATCATCTCGCATAAGCACCTAACGGTTGCCACCAATACTTACAAGAAGATCTGCACTAATTGCGCCAGCTTATGGCTCTGATTTGGACGTATATTATACTGTCCGTTGGCGTCATTGGTTGGGGTTTGTTGGTTGCAACTCAACATTATCCTACCTTTTACTTACGCTCCGGCATGTTTCGTCCTGTAAGGTCCGAACTCCCATCCTCCCTCGGTCATTCAACATCCTGCCTCGTCCAGACACCGCTGGAGATGATCCACGACCTGGCACAGGAGCTCGACCGAAAGAAGGCCGATCTGAAGCGCAGTCGTGCTGCCGAGAAAGTTATCCGTCGCCAGCTCCAGCAAACGTCTAGCAAGGCCAAGCAGCGTGCGAAGAGGCTCCGGGAACAGAACAGGGCACTGCGCACCCGGAATGCTGCCCTCCAGGCTGCCGCGGCCAGCGGCCCTCTGAGTGCTGCCCAACGCCGAGCTGCAGCAACGGGCAGACGTGTCCGCTGGTCGGAGCAGGACGTCGGGACGGCTTTGGGTCTGCGGGTCCTGTCGAGGCGGGCATATCAGTACGTGAAGGACTCCATGAGGATCCCGCTCCCGTCCTTCACCACCCTGTCCGAGTGGACCCAGCATTTCCGGATGGTTCCCGGCATGATGGAGTCGGCGATGTGGGTACTGGAGGCCACCGTAACCGGACTCGACGACATGGGAAGACTGTGTGTCGTTGCCTTCGACGAGATGAGCCTGGACAGCCGGATTTGTTACGACCAGGGACGTGACGTAGTGTTGGAAGCTTCGAAAATGCAGCTCGTCATGGTCCGGGGGCTGACCTCAGCGTGGAAGCAGCCAGTCTGGTTTGACTTTGACCAGCCTATGACGCCTGACAAGCTCTCAGCCGTCATATCTCGGCTGGAGGCCGTCGGCCTTCGAGTGGTCGCCGCGGTCAGCGACATGGCCTCACCCAACGAGCGGCTCTGGGCCGATCTGGGGATCACCAGCGCCTTCTCGGACACAGCTCACCGGACGTGGTTTACCAACCCAGCGGATCCAGCGAGGTATGTTCTTGCAAACATATAATATGGAGAGGATCAACTAGTTAGCTTCTATTTATTTGCAGACGGAACCAGTCTGTTAAACAACTGCGTGTCTCATTCAGTATAAATCATCATATAGCAATAGCAATATATGTGTGCTTGAGTAGGTGCAGTGAGCATGTTTTAGTTAAATATGCTTATGTCAAGGTGCGTCTTCTCTTTGTAATATATCTTTCCCGTCCAACACGTAGCTCAGTTGGTAGAGCGTTGGGATGGAAATTCGCCCATCCTGGCAAGGTGGGTTCGAGTCGCTTCGACGCTCGATATTCGCTCCTGACCGGGATGACCTGCGGTCGGTGGCAGCGGCCGCAAACATGTCAGATGAAATCAGGAGCTGGGCGGACCGTGTTCCAACTTCTAGCACATTAAACATTCGCCACTAAATTCTGTCGTTGAACTGGAACTACGTTATTGGATGATAGGGTCAGGGCCCACGCAACTGACCTCTGCTTATCATAGGCCTCTGATTCCAGAAATCCATTAATTAAAATACTCGGACTATTTTTTAAAAACAAATCTTAATGCATTGTTTGTAGAAATGGTCATGTACCATATGGGGAACTTTTGTCACCTGCTTCATGTTGTCTATAAATATTTCAATTGAAATCAATTGCTCTGCTTTGCAGGAACATATGGGTGTTCGCCGACGCCCCACACCTGCTGAAACTCATCCGGACGCACGTGCTGTCTGGCGGTCTCCAACTTCCAGACGGCACTGTGCTCGATGCCGGTCTGTTTGAGGAGGTCTGGGGACTGGACAACTCGGCAGCCAGCCGCGATCCCGCCAGAGGTGCTCCCTTCGCCGCCAACGGCGCTCCTGCCACCGCCGCTGGCGCTCCTGCCACCGCCAGCAGCGCTCCTGCCACCGCCAGCAGCGCTCCTGCCACCGCCAGCGGCGCTCCTGCCACCGCCAGCAGCGCTCCTGCCACCGCCAGCGGCGCTCCTGCCACCGCCAGCAGCGCTCCTGCCACCGCCAGCAGCGCTCCTGCCACCGCCAGCAGCGCTCCTGCCACCGCCGGCGGCACATCTGCGCTGGCCAACGACGGACAGCTGAGGCTTTGCCCGCGTCTGACCCGTATCCACATTGACGTAAGTTTGTTTTACCTACTAGTGTCGGCTTATCTTGATCTGTGTCAATGTAAATATGTGTCAATCTGTCTGAATTCAGTAGGTACTCTTGTAACATTACCATTACTATTATGTAACATTGCAAGTTCCTGCATCAGCCTTGTGAAGTCATTAGCAAAATGTCCCTGCTAAGCATATACCGCCTACGGACGATCTTCAACATTTGACAAAAAAGAAACATAACTAATTGTGATAGTATGCCCTGGATGTATACACTGCTAGCGTAGCATATAGCGCCGTTTTTGTGAATTTCATATGCGGATTAGCAGTTCGCTTCTGAGTTTGATGATAAGCTCACCCTGTTCACGACTTGAACCTTTAAACTTCCCCACACAACGTTTCTGTCCCTGTATGAAATGTCCCCAATCCATTGCGATATGAAATTCAGAGTACTGATCATTGATCAAGCCTTGCCAGTTTTCTCCAGTAGGTACGCTTTGACTCTACATTGATACATCGATATCGATAAAACATTGATATCAACAAAAATATATTACATTACTGGTTTGTTTCCAGGGTCGAGGTCAGACCAGCCAGCGGGTGCGGCTTGCAGCCCAGCTTCTCTCAGAGCACGTAGCGGCAGCGGCAGAAATCTACCTACCTCACCGAGCCAGTGAGGCGCTCGCTGTCCGTACCTGTGACCGCTGGTTCGACGTCTGCAACAGCCGCACCAAGTCTAATGTCAAGCTGGAGCGGTGCGCATTTGGCGTACAGCCAGACGTTGAGCGCCAGCAGTGCCGTGCTCTTGCCAGCATGGAGGCGCTGATGCGCGGCACCACCAAGCTCCCGCCGCGGCCGCACCACAGTGACGAACACGCTCCAGTTCGGAAGCGGCAGCGGGCTGCTGGCAGGAAGCTTCCGTTCCAACAGGGCATCCTGCGAAACTGCCGGTCCCTGCCAGGTCTCCTGTCCGACTTCCGGCGACTCGGCGTCACCTACGTGAAGTCGGCACGGGTGAACCAGGACCTGGTGGAAAACTGCTTCTCGCAGCTGTGTGCAATGTGCGGGGCGAACACGCATCCCAACGCAGTTGAGGCCCAGATCCGGCTGCGCATTCTGATGATGGCTCCACAGCCGATCATCGCAGCCAGCGGCAGACGGCCGTCACTGCCTGTCCAGATGGAGCGACCCGAGCGTCACGGAAGGGCACAGTTCCTGACGGCCGGACCGATGGGGAAGCCTCCACCTGAACTCACCCACCTCCGCGCTGACCACTGTCCGGCGCCCACAGTGGACGTGGTGGCGCCCCAGGACGGGGCAGCATCCAGCTCGCAGCCTCCCACCATCCGTCCAGAATTCGTTTCCAACGAAGCCATGGCCAATCTGGATTGCCCCGATCTGCAGGGCGACCAGGAGCTGAGCTGGGGTGCAGACGACCTCGAGATCATCTTTGAAGAGGTAACGTTGCAACCTCCCCCGCCGAATCTGTCGGAACCCGAACGAGCGTGCCTGGTCTCGACTCCCATGCCGCCAACAGACGAATCTCTCGCGTTCGTGGCAGGGTACGTGGCGGCGAAGTGTCGGGACTTTGACCCAAGCTTGGGGACTAGATCCCAAGAAGTGGCACCAGCAACACTCAAGGAAGTGCCCTCAGCGTGGACGTGTGCCCTCAGCCGGGGGAACCTGACTGTTCCCAGTGTGAAATGGTTCCGGACGGTGCAGGGCCTAGAACAAGTGTGCCGGGAGGAAATGGGATCTCGATATTGGGCCGGTCCGGGCATAAAGTCGCACCTTCGTGCGCGAATCCTCGCCAGGTGGCCGGCCTTGGACCAGCGGGTAGTGAGCAAATACGTTAGTACCAGGCTGTGGCTTCGCATCCGCTGGCTGAACGAGAAGAAAGCGGCGGAGGCGGCGGGGCGTCGCGCAGCGCGACAGGTGCGACAGCACGCACGCTCTGCGAAGTAGGTGCGAGCAGGCCGAGCAGAGCGCTGCACAGGCCTCAGTGACCTCAGAGACAGCCGAGAACGCCGGTGCTGAGACGGTCGAGCAGGAACAGCCAAAGCCAGAGCGGCAGCCGGCGTCGGAACCGGAGCAGCCGGAACTGGAGGCGGGCAGGTGGTTCCACGTCAGTGACACACACGTCACAGAAGTGACGCTGGTCAAGGTGCACAAGGTACAGGCCTACATGCTCTTCTACGAGCGGATTGTGTAGGTCACGGTGGCTGTGTGGACTATATGGTACGTTTAATAGATCCTGTAAAGGGGATGAATGTGTTGTGAATGTTATGTAGTGTAGTGTAACTTGTAAGACGAATTTGACCAACTTATGATTACTTGATGTGTCGATGACAAATACAAAATCTGAACTAGTTGGCAAAAAAGTGTAATAATCGGCCGGTAAACGAAGGAACCAAGCAGCAAAAACAAAAACGGGGGGGGATGCGTGTTAATGTTACATACGCGGCCGGACGGAATCACCGGGCAGCAAACTTCTCCGGCCCGTAACTTAAGTTTGGGTCGGATTGCAATTTTCGCAACGGAATCCAATACAACGTTTAAGTTTTGGTAGATAAACGTCTTAAGTTTAACAATCGGCCGGTAAACGAAGGAACCAAGCAGCAAAACAAAACGGGGGGAATGCGTGTTAATGTTGCATACGCGGCCGGCCGGAATCACCAGGCAGCAAACTGTTACGGCCCATAACTTAAAAAGTTTGGGTCGGATTGCAATTTTCGCAACGGCACCCAATACAACGCTTAATTTGTGGTAGATAGACATCTTAATTTTAACAATCGGCCGGTAAACGAAGGATCCAAGCGAGAGAAGAAAAAAAACGGGGGGAATGCGTGTTAATGTTACATACGCAGCCGGCCGGAATCACCAGGCAGCAAACTGTTGCGGCCCATAACTTAAAAAGTTTGGGTCGGATTCCAATTTTCGCAACGGCACCCAATACAACGCTTAATTTGTGGTAGACAGACATCTTAAGTTTAAAAATCAGCCGACAAACAAAGGAACTAAGCGACAAAAAAGTGGGAGGGGTCTACGCGTTAACCCTACGTAGGCGACCGGCCGGCCGGCCGCGAGGCCCTCATCCGCGTCACAGGAGCTGCGGGGTCGTTGCAACTAAATTACGAGTTGTCGCCACTTTTTCGGCCGGAGCGGTCTACCTGGTTTACATAGCCTTGCTTGTGCCCAGGGGGGTCCGCTCCGCCTATTTAACATGGGGAAAAAGGGCGACAAATATTAGCAACGTCCGCAGCTTAGTCTTGTTCACGCATCTGCTCATGAGCCAGGTTTGCTGCCAACAGCTTTTTGGCCAATCAGCGTCTGACACTCTCCACGCTCATTGGTCGACGGCTGATGACGAGGATGAGGGTCAGAATAGCCGAACATCATTTGCTTACGTAACGTTAATTGCATGGCGCCGTGCGGAGGGCATGGGTGTCTAGGAGCTTTTCGAGGATTTTTCCTAGTTTGAGAAAACGTTGAGAGTTATACAAATGTATATGTGAAAGGTCAATTAATTCTGATGCGATGTAACGCGACGTATTTACTATTTAGAGACCGCACGGGGCGGGAGAGCTCCTGCCACGTACAGCGCCCTGGCGCGTGCGTTGCCAGGCAACTAGAGTTGCAGAATTCTGGTCCCAGCGTCCCAGCGCTGGGACCAGACCTGGTCACGGCCGTGACTGAAGCTGTGACTGGCAAGGCCAGCGCCATAAGGTTAGCATTGCAGCGCCGTGACTAAAGCTGTGACTTGCCAGCTCATGCCGTGGCCGTGACTGGGCTGTGACCAAAGATCTCGGATTTTCTGCACTGGTCTTCACAGGCAAAAACACATTGCGTTTCGCCGCGGCACCCACTAGCGGATCCAGGGGGAGGGTATGGCGGCCATGCCCCTCCCCCCGACAAACTTCTAGACAAACCTGAAATCGGCGCAAAATTGACACATTTCCTGATATAGAACAAAATCCAAGCACCTTTTACTAGACAGTTTGTTTTAAATCAGCTATCAATGCATAAGCAAGCGAAATCCGATGAGTTTTCAGAATTGTGTGAGACTTTTTGCAATCCCCCCCCCCCCCCCCCAGAAAACGTTCCCCTCCCCCCACCACCACCGTTCTGGATCCGCCAATGGCGGCGCCTGGTGGGCCGGCGTCGGCTGGAGACGCGGTGAGCGGGCGGGATGGTGTGGTGCGGAGACGCGGGCGGGAAGTGTAATTTTGAACAGTTACTTTGAATTGCTTGAATGCATTTGACAATCGACTTATCTAATCAGATTTTCATGAAACTCGTCAAAAAAGATGAGAGTATCTATTTTGTGGGTATGCTTTGGCCTTTGCCAAGAACTGTCAGACGTTATCATCGCAAATTGTCAACTGTTATATCAGCAACTTTGTTTTATTTATCAAGTAAGCCTAGTGCAATTTTTCCTTAGCCCTAATATGGGCCGCATTATTTAAATTCAGACTATTTGAGTGTTATTACTGTTTGAGTATTGTATGTGGTGGCTGTCCGGTCTGCCATCGTGAGCCAAAGGACGGTTAAAGGAAATAGTTCACCTTCGGAACATTTTTCAGAACACGATTTTACTATATTTTGTAATACAGTTTCTTTTTTTCTTTTCAAAAATGGTCCTACATCGCGCCAATTCAGGACAGAAGGTCGTAAATTATTAATGTTATGGTGTGCGTTATTGGTCTGCGAATGCTCCCTGGCAGTGCTGGCACTTTCAGACGGTACGGTACATCATATATGCGCCGCATTCCTTCGTCAAAAAGTCAAATATCTTCGGCTGGAGAGTCTTTTCAGCCAAGACAAGTTGCGGATAAGGATTTCTCAACACGGGCTACAAAACTGCTATTTCAGTTCAAAACCCCATGTTGAAGGTGAACTATTTCCTTTAACTTTGCCGGCTCAAAATGTAAATAGTTTGAGTCCGATGACAATTTCCTCAACGGCATAAGATACATCGTTCAATTTGTGACAGATTGTTATCTTAATTGTAACAATAGGTCGGCAAATGAAGAAATAAGGCGACACTCACCGGAGGAATGTGCGCGTTGGCGTTTTACGTACGGCGGTCCGGCCGGAATCGCCGGTCAGTGGAATTTGCCGGCCCATAACTTTAAAAAAAAAATTGGGTTGCATTGCGATTTTCCCAAAGTCATCCAATACATCGCTTAATTTGTGGTATATAGACATCTTAAGTGTAACAATCGGCCGGTAAACGAAGGAACCAAGCGGGAAAAAAACGGGGGGAGTACGCGGCCGGCCGGAATCACCAGGCTGCAAACTGTTCCGGCCCATAACTTAAAAAGTTTGGGTCGGATTGCAATTTTCGCAACGGCACCCAATACAACGCTTAATTTGTGGTAAATAGACATCTTAAGTTTACAAATCAGCCGACAAACAAAGGAACCAAGCGACAAAAAATCGGGAGGGGTCTACGCGTTAACCCTACGTAGGCGACCGGCCGGCCGGCCGCGAGACCCTCATCCGCGTCACAGCAGCTGCGGGGTCGTTGCAACTAAATTACGAGTTGTCGCCACTTTTTCGGCCGGAGCGGTCTACCTGGTTTACATAGCCTTGGTTGTGCCCAGGGCAATAGAACACTGGGTACTCCAAAGTTTTTTTAGTATATACTAAAAATATATTATAAAAACTAGAAAACATACCAACAAATGAAGGTCACTACCAGATTTGGAATAATATACCAAATATGGATGCACGACATTCGCGGCAAGTATGGCGTTCGTGTTTCAATCAAGAATAATACAGATTTGTACAGCCTTTGCATTCACTCCCGTGCAGTGGCATTCTTCGTCACCGACGGCAGGGTATTTATTGGTCCGCGTCTCGCTTTATGTTCCAGTTTCTGGTTAGTTAGTGGAATGTATTTATAATTTAATTATTTAATTTTTGTGAGTTCTGTGAGCAGTCATTGTCGTGTTAACAGCCTTGGAATTTGTGTCATTTTCTGAACTTTATGGATCCAAAGAATTTTTCTTCTTCATATTTCATATTTCATATCAGGCCGCTCAATATTGTTTTCCCCGCAAGTTTAGTAAGACTTCGCTCGGCCTTCGGCCTCGCTCGTAATATACATCCTTGACACCTAACTGGCTGACTTTGGCGACACTGTGTTGAGATAATTGTGTATGTACTCATTGGTTATTTACAGAACTTTGTACATACAAGTTATTGGTTCATGTCATATTCTTCTGCATCCGGCTGTTGCGCTGAAGCGGCGGAGCCTAGACAGCTCGGCGGTGACTGCTGTGTGTTGAATAGTGCAAGTCCGATCGGGTCTGCTGCCGTTGTACTGTGAATGGCGCATGTGAGGCCTTCTGCATTTATATTGTTGCTAAGCGTGGCGTTGGTCCAGTCCCTGGGGTGCCTGACATGGGATTAACTTAGTATGTATCTAAGGATGAGCAGTAGTCCGCTCAGCAGTAGCAGAAGAGGGCTCCCGTAGTCGGCTATCTGGGGCTTCCCGGCACAAGCGTTAATGTCATGGAGTTTGTTTTCACATTCTGTTGTGTATTTTCCTTGGTGTGAAACATGTGTTATATAAAATATATGTGATTGATCTCATTATAAAGGCATTGCACATGATTTTAGACATTGGCGGATCCAGAACGGTGGTTAATTTTGCTCCGATTTCAGGTGTTTTTTTTTGTGGGGGGGGGGGGCATGGCCACCATGCCCCCTTCCCCTGGATCCGCTAGTGATTTTAAATATCACATTTGTATGTGCTCTGCTGTAGTATTTATCCTGATCTAGTCATAAGCATGCTTGAATTTCATCCATATATGTATATATTGACAGTATATATATAT